>CM062819.1:1230053069-1230211711 GCA_031772625.1 Pinus tabuliformis | reverse complement strand
CCAGTCAGCGAATTTGTTGTTTTTGACTTTTAGCCGGAGGAGCCAAGATATGGGAGACCATCCGAGAGGAGCGCCAGATTGTGCCAAGCGGGCCGGCCGCTCCACAGAGAGCGATGGTCAGATCGGAGTTGTTATGATACAGCTTTGTTTTGTCATTGTTGATGAAGAGGCCGGTAGCAGCCTTGAATTTCTTAGGATTATGAACAAGCATGCCTAGGAGGATTTACATAGCATTGCAAAAATAAGGATGTCATCAACGAAAAAATTGTGAGAGAGAGAGATGTCCTTACAAATCATGACCGGCTTACATCTGCCCTGTGAACAGCAAGGTTGATATGCGAACTGAGTGAGTTCATTACCAGTATAAAGAGGAGAGGGGATAGAGGACATCCTGACGAAGCCCTCTTTTCCGCGTGGAAAAAGGTAGATGGAATTCCGTTGATGATGACAGAGTAGTGTACAGATTCGACACAAGCCATAATCCAACTACAGGCACGCGGCGAGAGTCCGATTTAGCAAGAAGCACTCGGATGAAACTCCAACTGACACAGTCGAATGCCTTTGAAAGGTCGATCTTGAGGGCTGCCGCATTCAAGTTTTTGGAGGAAATGGCGAAGAGGCCTTCTTCGAGCAAGTGCGACTACGTCGTAGAATGAGCCGGTCCCTTCAGAAAGGCGTGTTTGCTGAGGAGAAATGAATGAGCAGAGAGTTTTTTTCAGGCGTTCAGCAATAATCTTTGAAATGATTTTATAGAGAGCATTACAGAGGGCAATGGGTCTGTAATCCCCAAGGAGCGGGATTCTCTTTCTTCGGAATTAAGGCGATGAAATGGCCGATAGGGCGCTGTTAATGTTCCCAGCTTGACAGGTAGAATTAACCATGTTGAGAAGGTCGTCCTTAAAGATATCATAAAAGTGTTTGTAAAATTCAATAGGAATGCCGTCGGGACCCGGGCTTTTGTCCTGCTTAAATCCTTTATGATGCTGGAGAGTTCACCATCTGTTATAGGCCTGAGAAAGAGATCATTGGCGTCTGCGTCAAACATGGTTGGGACATGATTAACCGCCCACATCATGTCGAAGATATCATTGTGCTGTCGCTTGAAGTGGCTTCTGAAGAAGGAAGTAGCCCTCAGATATGTCATGCTGTGAGTGGAGAAGGTTCCCAACGAGTCATGGATGCTCCATATAGAGTTTCTGGTTCTGCGCGCACTGGCAAAAGAATGAAAAAACTTGGTATTTCTATCGCCCTGATTGAGCCAGAGAGCGCGACTCTTCAGTCTCCAAGCAGCCTCCTCTTTAAGGAGCAAAGCTTGTTTTGCTTTTTCGAGGGACCATAGGAGGACCTTCTTATCGAAGGAGAGACCCTGTGTTTGGATGGAGGAAGAAAGGAGATTTATATCTCGCGAGATATTGCCAAGATCCCGAGAGTCATCGGCTTTTTTCTTGATTTGCCATGATTTTACATCCTTTTGAGAATATCCATCTTTTCACGGAAGGTGAGGAAAGGGGCATCCTCAGAGCAAGTGATATTGCGCCAGGCGGATCTGACGAAGGCGTCGAAGGACTGATCCTGAAGATGAACTGAATTAAACTTAAAAGAATATCCCTTCCTTTGTAAAGCACCGACCCACGTTAATGAAATTGGCTTGTGATCGGACGGGTGGCGGCGTGTCAGTTTTGGCAACAGGCATGCCCCAGTCCGTGATAATGGAGGATGATAGAATAAAGCGATCTATACGCTTGGCAATGTACGCATTTCCCACACGTCCGTTGTCCCATGTGGGGGCCATAGGATTCGGAGGAATGTCAACCAAATCCCTGTTGAGAAGCTCTGTGCGCATTTTAACTGCTAGTTTGTCCATGGTCGAGCAGCGACCCCAAACTTCTTGTGAACCAAGAGTGAAGTTTAGATCCCCAGCAATAATTAATGATTGAATGTCAAGGATGCCCGAGAGTAGGAAGGAGTCCAGAAGGGGATCTGTTCTTGTATGGTGCATATACATTAAGCAGTTTGATTGGATTGGGTCTGCCCCGAATGCGCGCAGAGAGAGAGAAATACCAGCTTGACATTTGTATGCAGTGGCGTTCACCAGAAGTGGGTTCCATAGAGAAACAAGACCTCCCGACAGTCCCTCAGCACTGGTTGCCGACATGTGCCAAGAGGGGAACATCCTCCTGAAAAAGGCAATTGCAGTTGAACTGTTGTGCATGGTCTCCTGAACAAAAATGATGCAAGGATTTTCCGACAGGAATGTAGATTTCAGAGCCAAGAACTTTGAGGCCATTCCTAAACCTCGAATGTTATATGAGGACGAGGAAGGTCATTTTGAAGAGCTTCCAGCCAAACTCGCTCTAAGAGGCTGCGGGGGGGGGGGACTCAAGGATGGGGACGTCGATGAGGGGGAGGTTGATGACACCTAAGTCAGTAGCAATTGAACGACCTCTGAAATGCCTGCTTCCACCTCTGTTTTTTTACGGACGGTAATATTCTTGGCGGAGTCGGGGCTGATGGAGGGAAAAGCCGGCTTGTGAATGGTGAGTGGTTCCAGGATGGAGGGGTGTCGGTTCAGGAGATGGTCAATGTCATTGTCAGGTTCATTGTGAGGGGAAGAGACAGGGGAATTGTAGGGAGTCGAAGAAGGGTGTAGGCCTTTAGCAGAGGGAGATGGAGGGGAAGAAGAGATAGGGATGGGGTGGGAACCGACCACGAAGTCGGCTAGATTCATGGGGGGCGGGAGGGGACGAGAGTTTTCCTCAGGTTGTTCCGGGATGGGAGGGCAAGTGAAGTCGGCACCAATTTCATGAGAGGGGGGGCTAGGTTGGGCGATTGACCCTTATTGGCGTGATCAGAGGACTGGAAGGAGAAGAGTCTCCCTGAGAGACTGTCGCTATCAGATGGTTCCTTGGGTCTTTGTAGGGCGCAGAGGCCTCGATCTCTTGAACTTGCAGTCGTGTTGAAGATGACCTATGCGATGGCAGGTGGAGCATCTGAATGGGATGCCCCAGAAATCGATTCTCTGTTGAGTTCGAGATCCTTCCCATATAATCTCCATCTGCTCCGGGTACCCGCCTTTATAAGGCCTCTCAATGAGGACCCAAGCAATGCGCTTGTCCTTTTCCCCTCGGATCCATGGGTCAACGTAGATAAATTTGCCAATTGCGTTGCCAATAGCTTCGAGAGCTTCCTGTGTCCAAAGCTCAAGTGGGAGATTGGGCAACTTCAGCCATATCAGACAATGAGCGGGTGTATTCTTGAGAGGGTCGAAACCCATGTACCACCTTGAAAGCGATAGGAAGCTTCGACCAAAAACCCACGGGCAATCCAGAATCCTTTCAAGGTCCTCTGTTTTTGAAAGTGGAAAGAATACCATTCTTTCATCATGCGAGAAATGATGGGAGAGTAGCCAATGACGGGCGTCCATGATTTTGTAATCCAATCTCGCATATCAGCTTCTGCTAGTTTCAGGAAGTACCATTTCCCCACAAGGGCGAGCCTCTGAAGACTGTCTATGCGGTCAGTCAAGAAGGAGCCTGCGATCGTTACCGCCTTAGGGGGAGGGACCGTTTTGGCGGGCACTTTACATTTTTGTCGACGGGACAGAAGATGTTGAGAAGCAGATAGGGAAGGGTCATTGTGCCTTGTAGGAAGGGAGCCTGACAGGGTGTCGTGCCAACTGGGATTCCCACTTGTGGCAATAAAGGCCTCTTCAGTTTCAATGGCCGCCGCCAGGAGGGCCTTTGTACCCGGGGATTCGATGTCTGCGGCCATCCCAATGCCAAAGAGAGATCCCCAAAAAAGACCAAGAGCAGATCCTCGTACAGCAGAGAACTTAATTTAGAACCGTCGAAAAAAGGCCCGACGGGAGAGATGCCCGGTTGAAAAGACAATTTCGGAAGGTGGTAGCTGGTAGTGGTACGAGACCTGACAATGACCAAATCCCGACAAGAAAGAAGGCCCAAAAGCTGGCAAAGGAGAATCTAGGAGATAGGTAAGGTGATGCGAGTGACGTTGAGAACCGCCATAATCGCATTCACCATGCAGCGAGGTGAAAGTGGTAGGTGAAGAGTAATGGCTGAGAACCGGAGGTCGTGAGATTTGAAAAAAATTGCCGGAATGGCTATCGGAAAGGATGAGAGATCCCGGAACTGTTTATGCACCCGGGCTGTTGTTACAGTCTATGCAGCAACAGCAACACTGTAAAACTATCCACCAATTCCCAATTCGGACTCTGAAGTCTTGACAGGGCCAGTATATGTAGATAGACGCTCTGATTTTTTTGAGTAATGCACAGAGCATGGTGGCAAACGACTGGAAATGATGTGCCGGGAGGACTGTGCCAAAACTAGAGGAAACTAGTGGCATGAGAGTAACTAGGATCCAAAACACAAGATAAACTAGATACAAGCCCCGAGTGCCATGACATACAGATATTCGAAAAAAATACAGTCTATCCTATCATTAGGATAATTAACAGAGATGAGGGGAAAACCATACCTGAGAGGAGCCGCGAAACACCAGGAGCAGGGAGCCATGAACCAGACATATGAAGCAGAGGCTATGTGAGCCTCCAGCCCTCGAGGCTGGAGGGAGGAAACCGAATGTAACAAATCTCGCGGCCTTATATAAGGGAGGGCTTGCATGCAGCTAAGACCATCAACTATCCACGTACCCTACAGCAAGAATCGAGGCCATGCATGTTCCGGGAATCATGCAAATGGAGAGAGAGAGGAAGCTACAGGCGGATGGCGAGAATAGGAATGTAGGTCGTCGTGCCGGGAACACGTGTTGTCAAGAAGGATATGTGGGCTGGACCTGTAGGTTCTTCTGGCTATTGGCAGAAAGCCGTTGGCAGGGTGTATGTAGCCACAACCTGTAGGTTCATTCGGCACCAGACTGTATCAGTAGATTTGTCAACGAGCTATAGGAGGAATGGTCGGGTGGAAGGTCTGTCATGGACTCCCTCTGTTGAAGCTCCGGTCGCCTGGCCAATAATTAACTTATATATATATATATTATCATTTGGATACCTAAATCTTCAAACTTCCTTCCCCGGAGTTCTTAGACAAAGTACATGCCGTTCCTTATCAAATAATAAATAATTAATTTTATTTGCAGTTATTTTCTACGAGACATTATTTATAGTGTTTTTTTAGCTGGACATTTGAAGGGATTTATGAAAAAATTTAAGCACAGGAGCAAACATTATACTAAACAAGTAACATAAAAAATTAAAACTAAAATTATACAAACGCGCTAAAACTAAAAAATGGAATGCACAAAAAATCAGCTAACTGTGAAAAGAAAAGAAAAAAAAAAGGAAAAAATACGGTAAGAAATACCTTTGCCCTTCTTATTCCAGGAGCACAGTCACTGGTTCATAGTTGGCAAATACTACAATTAGGGTTTTGGGTTGTTTTAGGAGTTTTTAATGGCGTGAAATCTATTTTCCATCAAAAGAACCATTTAAACATTCTCACACTACATTTTTTAAAGAAGAAAGTCAGTTTTTGCCTAGAAATTGGCTGTCGAGGCAGAAAATTATTGCCTCATTAAACAATACCTTTTGTAGGTGTGATGTTAAATGGTGGAAATTAGAGAAAATTAAAAGTGATTAGAATTATTTAAAATATTTTTTATTTAATTTTATTATAATTAAGTTAACTGATATTGTAATTTGTTAAATTATTTTTAAAAAATTTAATTTATTAAATTGATATTTATTTTTAAAACTTTATATATTAAAAAGTTATTTATTTTCTAATATTTAAAAATGAATCAAAATAAAAAGTTGTTCTCTTTACATTAAATCTAAATTTCATATATTTATTACACCACTAATTTTTTAATCTTTTTACTGCTTTTTAAATATACAATAAGACTCCAAATAATTTTAAATAATCTCTTACCTTATATAAATCGTATAAGCCATTTTGTCATCTCATTATCATAAGTGTCTCATCATTATGATGATGATGGTTAACGTCCGCTAAGACCAAATAATGATCTATCGGACCTAAAAAGACAAATTATTTATTTTGATTTAAGATTTTATTCCTATGCTCAAAAAGCTTGGAGAGAAGCCTCCCGAGTTCACTATAATTTTGGCATTGTAAAAGGCTAGGAAGGTCAGTATTGTAACAAAGGTTGTGAAATTGAGATCTAATGTGGTTGTATGCAGGGCACTCTAAGAGGAAGTGGTTTTCATCCTCGATGCTCCTATTCTCACAAATATGGCAGATCCTTTCCATCCATGGCGTTTTAGGAACTACCCAGCGGCCAGTTTCACTATGGAGCTCATGAGAAATTCGTTCTAATCTTTGCTATATTAATTTTCTTTTTTGAGCTAGTTAGAATAGAGAGATACTTTTGATCTTCAAGGGTGGGGTTGATGACCTTCTTATAATAACTTAATTTTCTTTTAGACGCTAAATCTTTCTCACACCACAATTTTTCTTTGAACTTAGAAGTAACAATATCTTTAATGTTATTTATGTTTTGCAAAGCATCATTCTCATTGATCTCCCAATAGTTTAACCAGGCCCTTGTGTCCTTATGCCATCCTCGGTTAAGCCTTAGGTGATTTTGGCTGGAATTTAAAGCTAGCTTAGGAAGTCTATGATTGTCTATGTTATTGAGCTTGTGCTTGTACATCAGAAACCTGAGCATAGCTAGGCTCTCAATAGAAGAAAGACCTGCTTCTATAAGGAGAATAGGATAGGGTGTATTACTTTTAATTTTCAGGTTATAAGTTATAAAAACGTTTCTGGATTTGCTCAATCTTCCTCCATGATTCTCTGGAGATGTTGCAGCCCCAAACTTCACAGCCATATAAGATAACAGGAGTGACTAAAGTTTCAAAGAGGAACTTCTTTTTATCCCACATTACGAGGTTTGCTGTTTTACAATTATTTTCAAGACCAAAATAAGCTTTCCATCCCCCATTGATCCTTTTCTCAATGCTATGGTTCCAGTTGAGCTTGTGATGGATATCAATTCCTAGGTACTTGTAAGAATACACTTCCTCCAAGTTATTATTGTCATACGTAAAATTAGCGCAAGTGTCCTTCTTAGATTTGATAATCATAACTTTTGTTTTGTCTGTGTTAACAGTCATACCCATGGTAGAGCAGAAATCCTTAAGAAGCTTGAGTTGCTTATCAAGATCAGAAGGGCACCTTGCCAGAAGAACAATATCGTCAGCATAGAGAAGAAGGATAATGACTATCCCAGCTAAGAATGTGCCACCACATCCTGCTTCTTCTAAATAACCTTCGAGCTTATCGATGTAAATGCCAATAGAGTAGGGGAGAGGGGGCAACCTTGCTTAACTCCGATGTTACACTTAATATCTTTTGACCACCCCTCATTGTTCTTTAGCTTGCAATTACATTCTCGTATAGCCTTATAGCAGCAACTCTTAACTCAAGAGGAACCTTTAGCTCTTCTAACCTATTCCAAAGGTTGTATCTAGGAACCGTATCGAAAGCCTTTCTAAAGTCTACAAAGCAGCAGAATAGATTGGATTTATCATTACGACATTCCTCCGCAATGATCCTTAGCGTAACAAGGTGGTCTGTTGTTGAGTGATGCCTTCTGAAACCTGCTTGGCCTTTAGCCCGCTTACCTTCACTTTCAAGCTATATGCTTAACTTTTTTTCCAGAATACTACCATATAATTTGGCTAAGAGAGGGCTGATCATAATTGTTCGATAATTAGAGGGGTTATTTGTATCTCCACTTTTAAAAATAGGGATAATGAGGCTCTCAGTCCAAGGCTTAGGGAACCCTTGCTTAACAGCTTGATTGAAAAGCTTGTGGATGTGGGGGATGAGGACAGGGCCTCCAATTTTTAAGATTTCTGCCTGGTAACCTTCAATGTCCTTAGCTTTCCCATTCGCGAGGCGATTAACCCCAAACTTAATGTCTTCTAAAGAGAAGACTTCTTTCGTTGTGAGCAGGGTTTCCAAATTATCCGTGACATTAGGAGATTCATAAAGCTTTTTAAGATAAGAATTCCAATCGCGAAGAAGAGCAATTTTATTATTATCCTTAGTCTTCCTAATCAGAATCTGCCTCCAAAATTTTTTAGGAGCTACCTTAGAGAGGTGTAAGAGATTCTCCCGTCTTTGACGAATGTACTGCCTCTTTTTCCTTTTAATTAGGGCTTTGTATATTCCTATCTTGTCCATTTTAAGAGAATCATCAACAGCTTCCTTAATTGCTCTCCTCACATTTTTACAATCTTTGTCATACCAAGGATTGGTTTTGCTATTTCTTTTATTATTTGAGACTTCAATTGAGAACTTTTTAATAGAATATGAGAGGGTTGTAGTAAAATTATGATATAGGTCTTCTATGTTATCTATACTAGATAAAGGAGGCAAATTAGTTTTTAATTCATTTAGAAAGAGGTCCTTTTTATTTTTATCAAATATTAAGTTCTTTTGGTTGTAAGTATTATTTTCTATGGGAACTCTATGCATGACAAAATTGAGGGTTATAAGTAAAGGCCTATGATCGAAGTCAGGCTCGTGGTCGTTTAAGATGTCAAAGTTTATCATTTCGTTGTATAATGGAAGATCGGAAATAACGTAGTCTACCACGCTGCTACCAAGTCCATGGATGCAGGTCATCTTGCTGGAATTGGGCCACTTTTTTAGACCGTTGCAAATTATGAGATCCTGAGCACTACAGAGCTTGACAAGCTCTGACCCCCAACAAATTTTCCCTGAGGTCTTCAGAGCTCCTTTTGTACCTACTAGCCAGGGTAGGGTCTTCGTCTAACCAAAGAGGATTAGGGTTGGAACGATTGCTTAAAATAATAGCTTGGTTGCTTGAAGTTCGGGCATTGAAGTCACCTATTAAAAGGATATTACCATCATTCCTTAGGCTAGAAATATCGTTCTCTAAACTATTGTAAGGGTTAGTTTTATCTAGATTCTTCTTCTTATAGAAGTTAGAATTAATGGGGGGGAAATAACATTTCTATGTAGGACTTTTTATTATTAATGCCTCTGATCTCTATCCAACTAAATTGGTTGTAAGGGTCGTTTTTATAAAGCCTAACATAGGGGGAGATGTTCTTCTTAATGTAACAAGCTATTCCCCCAATGCCTCTAGGGAGGATCGCTTGTTCCATGTAGACCATAGCGTAAAGCCATCTATGTTAGGGACCTTAGATTCTTCGTGCTCCCAAGTTTCAACAAGCAAAATAATATCAACATCATTTGAAATCCAACTTAGCTTGGGGCCTTTGTTCCATGGGAAGCCCCGACAGTTCCAAGAAAGGATCCGGAGCATGTTTAATTGCTATTGATTACTATCTTTTTGGTTTTTGTCCCGAATAAAGGCTTTTCTATTTCTGATTATTGCCCATTTTCCTTCCTTTCTAGCTTCTTTTACCTTTTGAACCTCCTTTCTTAATTCTGCTTGATCTTCTGGAATGAGATCTTCATTTATGAATATTCCCGTTCCTTTTAGACTTGAGGTTTTACTAAGTATGTTGTGCTTATGATCAGTAGAGCTCACCTTTATGCGGATTAATCTTCCTTTATTCTCGGTTAATTTCCCCAACCTTGTTGCTTCTGTGAGACACACTGTTTCAATTTGTAATCTATTATGTAATTCTGTCTGGACTAAGGCTAAAGTATCCTCATCTTCTTCCTCTTTTAAACCGAAGATTATAAGGTTTAAGGTCCTTTTGTTACGTTCGTGGTCTAATTCTATTAATTTTTTCATTTCGTCTTTAATTGGTTTAATATCTAACTTATCTACCACACTATTTAGGGTGAGGCGGCTATTAACTTTTTCTTCTAATTCTTTAATCATGTCTTTCATTTTAAGACCCTCTAAGGTATCAGCGTCTCCTTGCTGGGATGATTGGTTAGTCCCTATCCTATTCTCCTTATAGAAGCAGGTCTTTCTTCTATTGAGAGCCTAGCTATGCTCAGGTTTCTGATGTACAAGCACAAGCTCAATAACATAGACAATCATAGACTTCCTAAGCTAGCTTTAAATTCCAGCCAAAATCACCTAAGGCTTAACCGAGGATGGCATAAGGACACAAGGGCCTGGTTAAACTATTGGGAGATCAATGAGAATGATGCTTTGCAAAACATAAATAACATTAAAGATATTGTTACTTCTAAGTTCAAAGAAAAATTGTGGTGTGAGAAAGATTTAGCGTCTAAAAGAAAATTAAGTTATTATAAGAAGGTCATCAACCCCACCCTTGAAGATCAAAAGTATCTCTCTATTCTAACTAGCTCAAAAAAGAAAATTAATGTAGCAAAGATTAGAACGAATTCTCATGAGCTCCATAGTGAAACTGGTCGCTGGGTAGTTCCTAAAACGCCATGGATGGAAAGGATCTGCCATATTTGTGAGAATAGGAGCATCGAGGATGAAAACCACTTCCTCTTAGAGTGCCCTGCATACAACCACATTAGATCTCAATTTCACAACCTTTGTTACAATACTGACCTTCCTAGCCTTTTACAATGCCAAAATTATAGTGAACTCGGGAGGCTTCTCTCCAAGCTTTTTGAGCATAGGAATAAAATCTTAAATCAAAATAAATAATTTGTCTTTTTAGGTCCGATAGATCATTATTTGGTCTCAACGGACGTTAACCATCATCATCATCATCATCATCATATATATATATATATATATGTATGTATATATATATATATATATATATATATATATATATATATATATATATATATATATTTATATGGTTTACCTCATCTATATCCATATTCAATTTAACACGTGTAATTTGTTATTATGTGTTTTTAATTTTTATAATGATAAAGCAGTGAATTTCTAAGAATGAGTGGTATATTATGAAAGTTATTTTAGAAATTTGCAATATCAAGATGGGTTATATATCATTTATTATTAATTAATAATAATAAGAAGTAATGTGAATTAAAATTGAATATACCATAATATTAATATATTGTATATATTAGCCCACGGGGCTTTGGATTGACGGTGAATGGGTGCGCTGTTAAGGCACTCCTTGCGATAGGTCACTGGTTCAATTCCCCGTGGGTACTTAGTTTAGTCTTAACATAGAAAAATATATATATATATATATATATATTGTATATATTATTGGCGTGAGTTAAAAGTTAAGATTGAATTAGAGAATTATAAATTTTTAATTTAGTGATATACTTTTTTTTTTAATTATTTTTAGAGTTTGATATATTCTATTTATAATTTAATAATTATTTTTAGAGTTTGATATATTCTATTTATAATTTAATAGGTTAAATTATTATATTAAAAATTAAGAAAATAAAATATATGGCAAGGAGGTTATGAATTAACATATTAAATATAACCGATAATCTCATACAGTATTTTTTATTTATTTATTTTTATTAGTAGTTACTTCTAATATCTTTCTATTTCTCATTTTTTAAAAATAAATCAATGTAACAAAAATAATGCATTATATTTTATTCCTAATTGTGGAATTAGTGGAGCACTCTCAATATTTCTCATTTTTATAAGTAAGCCAATGTGACAAAAATGATGCATTATATTTTATTCCTAGTTGTGGAATTAGTGGAGCACTCCCAATATCCCTCCACTTGTTTTTTAAGTGGGCATACATTACAATAATAATGTGCACATTTCTTTTTGGTTGGGCATATATTACAATAATAATGTGCACATTTCTTCTTGGTTGTTGAATTATTGGAGTACTTATAACATTCTTCCACTTATATTTAATTTTACATATTATTCTTCCACCTATATTTAATTGTACATGTGACAAAAACATATTCATATAATAGAGTATTCATATCATAGTCTTGTTAATTAATACAATATTTTGAATATTTTCTTGTTAAATTATTAGAGAATTCTCAACTATCTTTTTTGAGATCTCAACTATTTCATCAATTCTTATTTTGCAACAACAATTCAAGATCTAGAAGTAGGCCATTGAATTTGTTAAAGATTTAGACAATATTCATCTATATGTATGCAATGTATCTTAGAGTAACTAAACACACATCAAGATGCTATGTGATCATCGTTTAGCCTTATATCATTCTAGCTTAGCAATAAGACATGGATATATCTTCAAAACAATGCTTTCAAAAAGCTAAACATTATAAGCTTTATCCACTTTCTTCTTCTTCTTCTTCTTCTTTAGAATAAAAAAACAGGAACTGAATTTTATTAGAGATAATTCAGTTTACATTGTGCATGATATATTCAAAATTTCATAATTTAGCTGCAATGAGACCATCATCGCGATATAACCAGATATAGTGAGTCCAAAAGTATACCACAAAAAGAGGTAAATATCGAAAGATATACCAGAATCCTTTTAACAACTAAAAGTGACCAATAGTACCAAAAAGGAACATAAGTGAGAAGATGAAAATACGAGTTGAGCATAGACAAAATATTCATTTAAGGAAGATAAAATATATTAACAAGAGAGTATTTATAATTACTCTTGTCGAAAAAGTGGTACTTATTAGAAACATGATTTTTAATTTTTTTTATTGAAAAACTTTTGTTCCTATTGTATAGTATGGGTGAATTTATTCAACATCTCCTGATTTTGAACTTAACATTTGGTGGTGGTTAGAATGAATGTGAATGAATGTGTCTGTCTCTCGGCTCTATCAAATGACGTATCTCGATAATTTCAAATGACAGTGTTTTATTGAGACTTTTAAAAAATAAGTGTTCTGTTGGCTCCTCTGCGTTCTACTTCTCTGGCTCGATTCACTCCTTTGTACTCGACTCCTCCTCTGCCTTTGGTCTGTGGCTTCCGGTTCTTTTGTTTAATGGCTCGTTGATCCTTCATTGATCAATGATCAATGTCTATCTCTCTTGAATTTATTATTTTTCCATGCTTTCACTGCGGCTCTAACTATGCTTCCATGTTTTTTTTTTTTCACTACTGGTTCACGGATACCCATGGTCAATGGGTCCGCTACGTCCAGGATCGAACAACGCTAGGGTGGACCCCACCCAAAGGGAGTCACACACCTCGGCCTATTGACTGACCTGACCCAAGAACTTTCGGGTTTCGACCCTGTGACCTCCCATTGGCGAGGCCCCGGCTTGAACGATTGAGCTAACCCTTGGGGCTTGCTTCCATGTTACTCTAATATGTGTTGATTCAAAGAGAAATCCCATCTCCCGCAAGTCTTAACATTCTTCAAAGCCTTCTCCTCGTTCTTGAGGATCTTCTCACTTCTGATGCGCTTACTCTGACGATTGTCCTTCTGAATGCTGACAAATACCCCAATGCCTCCTGAGCTTCAATTGTGGCCACTCTACAATTCATTCAAACAATTACAGTGTATGGAGATCAATTCACATTATAATAGAAATTCATAACAATGGACAAATATTGGCACACAAGTCCATATACTTGAACAGAGTATCTCTCTATTAATAAACATACACAAAAAATTTACATAAGGCCCTCTCAGCCTGCTTTACAATAAATCCCTCTCCACTGTGAGGCTTGTCTTGGCCCTCAAATCCTCTCAAACTCTCTCTTCTACACACTTCCCTACACTCATGGCTATTATGAAATTGATTAAATTTATACAAGATAGGATTTTGAACTAATTCAGTTCAGATCCATAGAATCCTCACCTAAACCTCTATTCTAGGATTTTTACATCCACCAATTTTTCAAGGAATCCAACTACCCTCAAATCTCTCTGTTATGAAACCAACTCACAAAAAGATAGAAAACAAAGATCAACGCCTTAGAAATCAACCTCTTTGAGGGGAAATCTCCTTTACATTACACAAATGAAAAATTCTTGGATGATACAAATGATAAGACCTCCTTTCTGTATATAGGAGTCTAAGGGGACATAATATAATCAGAGTTGACATAACAATAATAATGTAAGGGCACAATAATAACGATAGTGGGCTTCTATGGGGCACAATAATAACAATATGGGGACTAAATGGGCACAACAATATAGTAAGGGGGTTGTACTAATAACAATAAGGGGTTAAACTAGTAGTATAGGGACCTAGCATGCCCCTCTCCTTCAAAAAGTGTTGTCCTCAATGCTTGAGTAGTTTTGGATGCTTCTGTATAAAATTATCATCCTCCCATGTGGAATCTTCAGCCGGTAAGTTCTTTCACTGATGAGATACTCTGAAATTGATCTGTTTTGTAGCTGTCTATTTCTCGGTTCTGTGACTACTTCAGGTTCCAATATGATTTTTCCTTCCTTGTCAAGTTCTCACAATACTGTTTGAACTAGGATCTTCTACAGCTTTTGAATGAGTTCCCACCTTGCTTCGTCATTTTTCCATTCATCCTTTACTTCATTTATCGAATTTGGTTGGATAATTATACCAACCTCTAGCATTTTGGCAACCATACGTTCAATTTCACTCCTTTGGGAATATGGATATCTGTAAGGCTTGATGTTTGGACGAACACATCCTGGAATCAAATGAATATCATGATCATGATCACGAATAGGTGGGAGGCCTTTGGGAGTCTTAAATACCTTGGAATGATCATCCAAGACCTTTTGGAGATATGGAGAAATAGATGATTTCGAGGTGGGAACCTCTATAGCAAACATAATTGTGCAATTACGCCTCTTTGTTCTTTCTTTAGAAGCTTTGTCATTCTGTTAGTGATGATTATCTTTCTCGGTTTCCCTGTGATACCCCTTAGTTCAACTTTCTTTCCTTCCGAAGAAAATTTCATTAAAAGTTCTTGAAAATTAAAAGCTATTGTACCCAAGGATTGTAGCCATTGGACTCCTAGTACAACATCAACACCACCCATTGGAATGGAAAGCATTGGGCTATTCAATACATAATCTCCCATGGATAGCTTGATATTATGGCACTTTCCAGAGCAATTTATGGTTCCTCCACTTGCAACCATCACTTGACACTCTGGTGCTGGATATAGGAAGCAATTCAATTCTTTGGCTATTTTACAACAAATAAAATTATGGGTATTGCCTGAATCAATCAACACTATTACCATTTTCTTCTTGATATGTCTGTAATATACCTAGGGGGGATAGTATGGGGTACTGAGGGAGGTACCCAAGGGAATAATGTAATAATGGGATGGGCCATAGTAATAAATAAAGTGGTTAACATGTATCATGTAAGGGACCACAAGTAGTTAGCAATAATATAATAAGTCCATTGTATTAGATAGATGGTATTGAGGGAACCATGGTAATGGCCCATGGTATTGTATGTATGAGACCTATATAGAGGCTACAGACTCCCCATTGAGAGATGTCAAGGAATATTGTATGGACAAGCATATGGTTTGTGGAGTGTTCTCCTTCCTTAAGGAGTGAATGTATGGTGTTGCCCTACCTCAAGGGTTTGATATCAATAAAGAAGCATTTCTATCTATATTCAAATATTGTTATTTCTAGGTTTATTTCTATTATCTTATATTTTCATATCAAATCTATAACAAGTGGTATCAGAGCACTTTCTTGGGCAAAGCAGAGAATTTTTTTTTATTATTTTTGCAGGAACTTTTTGGGGCGACGAGTTTGCAGATCATATCTGTACATTTTGGTGAAAATTTTGTAGAATCTAATTGCAGATCGGGGTTATTTATGAAAAATACCCAATTTGAAAAAAAAAATCAGCCGAATCGCAGTCCGGATGAAGGAGATATCGTTGATTTAAAAATTAGTTGTGTTGCAGACATTTTTCGGGGCGGTGAGTTTGCATATCAGATCTGTACGTGCTGGGTCAACATTTGTAGAATCTAATTGTAGATATGGGTCCTTTGCAAAAAAATATCCAATTTCAAAAAAAAATCAGTCGAATCGGAGTCCGGATGAGGGAGATATCGCTGATTTAAAATCAGCTCTTTTTTTCAGAAATTTTTGTGACGGCGGGACAGTTGCAGTGCGAATCTGAAATTCCAGTGCCTAGATCGGGATTTCTATCACATGGGAAGATGCAGAATGGTTGTTCCATTTCTGAAAACATGTCATAATAGGGATTCTGAGCCATATTGACTGAATTGTGGCCATTTCAAATTTTCGCCAAGTAAGCGATTTGTTTTCAAAACCCTCTTCATGGCGGTTCTATATTTTACAGGAAAAGATAATGGTCCTACTATTGAAGAATTCATAGAAAAACAAAAGTCATTATGGGCAAAAAATTGGAAATTTTTCATAGCGACTAATATGGAAGATGAGGCTACCAAATGGTTTAGATCAGTTGCGAGCAAGAAGTTGTACAACCTTTCAGATGAAGAATTTGAAAAAGTTCCTTTTAGACAAATGGTCTCAGGCTAGAAAACAGGAGAATGAGACATGTAAGGGGTTATTTTCTACTGGTATCTCCTTATTGCAGGTTCATGGATGTATTCAGAAGGAGAAGATCATTGTGTCTATAAATCCTAGCTGCAAACATAATTTTATCAATGTTAATTTGGCAAAAAAAATGCAATTTCCAACAAAACACATTGAAAACACACAGGGTGATAATGAGGATGTTAAAGTTTATAAAGATTTGAAGCTTTTTATGGATAAGTATGTGCTACATTGTGATTTTTATACTTCAGATATGGATAACATGGATGTTGTTTTGGGATACCCTTTGATGGAATTTGTGGGTACTATCAATATTAATGTGCAAAAAAAATTCCTAAAGCTCTAGTATAAAAAGAAGAAAATTACATTATAGGATATTTCCATCAATAAACAGGTAGAGTCCAAGGAGGCTGAAGCAGAAGATGTTCCAGGGACTGACACATCAGATGATGAGTCCTTGATGGTCGACAACCAAACACAAACATCAAACCAGGTACGAGAAAAACAAGTAGAGTCCAAGGAGGCTAAAGCAGAAAATGTTACAGGTACGGAATCTGTGGTTGAAGTAATATTGGAAGATAAGAAACAACAACAGATGCCAGAACATGTACCAGATACCAATCAGGCTCCATTAGGTGGTGAATTAAAGAAAGATACACTGTTGGTTAAAACTTCGGCATATCACCACCCACATCACCCCACAAGAAAATAACCTACAAGATGGCAATGGATAGAGAGGGGTGACGATCCACCTACTACACATCAACACAGAAGAGCCGCCAGGGTAAACTTCCATCTCAAGCGAGCGAGGCACCAGCGAGATCGAGGGTTCACCTTTCTCTTGGATGGCTAGATGCATGTGCATGGTACCAGTGGACTACTCTTTTGAGTAGCTCTTATTATTTATGTTCTTCTTATGTTTCAAGGACAAAACATGTTTAAGGGGGGTGGAATGTAGTATACCTAGGGGGGATAGTATGGGGTACTGAGGGAGGTACCCAATAGAATAATGTAATAATGGGATGGGCCATAGTAATAAATAAAGTGGTTAACCTGTATCATGTAAGGGACCACAAGTACTTAGAAATAATATAATAAGCCCATTGTATTAGATAGATGGTATTGAGGGAACCATGGTAATGACCCATGGTATTGTATGTATGAGGCCTATATAGAGGCTAAAGACTCCCCATTGAGAGATGTCAAGGAATATTGTATGGACAAGCATATGGTTTGTGGAGTGTTCTCATTCCTTAAGTGGTGAATGTATGGCGTTGCCCTACCTCAAGGGTTTGATATCAATAAAGAAGCATTTCTATCTATATTCAGATCTTGTTATTTCTAGGTTTAACAAGATCTGAATATAGATAGAAATGCTTCTTTATTGATATCAAACCCTTGAGGTAGGGCAACGCCATACATTCACCACTTAAGGAAGGAGAACACTCCACAAACCATATGCTTGTCCATACAATATTCCTTGACATCTCTCAATGGGGAGTCTCTAGCCTTTATATATGCCTCATACATACAATACCATGGGTCATTACCATGGTTCCCTCAATATCATCTATCTAATACAATGGGCTTATTATATTATTTCTAACTACTTGTGGTCCCTTACATGATACAGGTTAACCACTTTATTTATTACTATGGCCCATCCCATTATTACATTATTCCCTTGGATACCTCCCTCAGTACCCCATATTATCCCCCCTAGGTATACTACATTGCCCTTCTATCTTGATAGTTTGAGGAGTGGTAATTCCGACCAATGCATTACAAGATATTTTTGGATTCATTTCTTGATGCTCGATGTGATCTTTCACTTCTTGAACCTTTTTCTTCTTGATATGTCCTTCTATCTTGAGAGTTTGAGGAGTGGTAATTCTTGCCAATGCTTTACAAGATATGGTCAGATTCATTTCTTCTTTCTCTGGGGTTGGTTCCTAGTGTATATCCTCTTCTTTTGACGTTTCTTGATCCTTTTCTTCCTCCTCTTCACAATCTATGTAAAATAATTTCTTCTTAGCACACTTATGGTCTTTAGTGTATTTGCTATCCCAAATGTAACAAAGCCCTTTTTCTCTTTTTTCTTCCAATTGTTGTCGTGTAAACCTTGTAGGTTGTGCAAGGCTAGGAGAAAAAACACTTCCATATTTATAGTTGTGAGTGGTAGGATTCCTTGTTTCCATAATTCTGCTTTCAATTTTTCTTGCCAACCTGAATGCCTTCTCCAATGAATTAAGTTCCCAAAGACGAACCTCATGTTGAATGTTATCCTTTAAAGTCCTATGAAGACATCAATCCTTTGCATCTTTGGAATATCATTTACCCTTATATTCAATTTTTGGAAGTCCTTAATGTGTTTTTCCATTGAACCCTTTTGTTTGAGATTTATCAATTGACTAAAGAAAGTGTTACTCTTTGTATCCTCATAATGTGATATCATTTCTTCCATAAAAATTGACCAAGTGACAAGTGATTTATGAGAACAAAGCCCTTTATACCATAAAAATTGATTTGGTTCTAAATATAAAGATGCAATATGTACCTTTTGTAACAGTTGTACACCATGTAGATCAAAATATTGCTCCATCTGTAGTATCAAATTTACTGAATCCTTGTCATCAAACTTCCTCATATCATTTTTTCTTGATTTTAGGAGCTCGCTCTTAAAACGAATGTAACTCTATAATTTCGGATCTTTATGTTCTAAAATTTCAGCTTGTTATATCCCGCGTCCTCTTTCTAACCCCGCAAGTCTGATCACAATTGGATTCCTGAAGAAAGAGTTATGCCCAATCTACCGCAATGACCTAATTATAGAATGGTTCAATAGAGAAAACTTGTACGAAGTTCCACGTGTCACTGTTTTGACCTTAGGTTCTAAAAATGATACCCAACAAACTAAAGTCCATCTTCTTTTTGTCACTATTTACGAAATTTCAATATGATGATTTTCCCAAGGTCACCTGTTTGTAATGTAATTAGCGAGCATGCAGAAACCCTAAATGTCTTGGATTGTATATCTGAAACTATAGCAAAACAAGATCTTAAATTCGGGTCCAAGCTTCACCAAGTTTTTGGCTCAAATGGGTTTTAATTTCAGAGTTTGAAATTTCGTAGAAAAACAATTATAGCGACAATTCCACGATGACCGGTTTGAGATGGAATTCTAGATCTTGCAAAAACCCTAACTTCCTCAGATGAGATCTCTGCAAATATAGCGAGACAAAATCTGAAATTCGGACCCAAGGTTCAGCAAGATTTCGTCTCAAATGGGTTTTTTGTTTAGCTTCTGAAACGGTGCAGAAACAAAGTTATAGCGAAAATTCCACGTTGACCTATTTGGAACATCAAAGCCCTAGAATCCAAAGCTCTGATACCAAATGTTATGAAACCAGCTCACAAAAAGATAGAAAAGAAAGATAAACGCCTCAGAAATTAGCCTCTTCGAGGGGGCAACCTCCTTTACATTACACAAATGAATAATTCTTGGATGATACAATGACAAGATCTCCTTTCTGTATATAGGAGTCTAAGGGGACATAATATAATCAGAGCTGACATAACAATAATAATGTAAGGGCACAATAATAACAATAGTGGGCTTCTATGGGGCACAATAATAACAATATGGGGACTACGTGGACACAACAATATAATAATGGGGTTGTGCTAATAACAATAAGCGGTTAAACTAGTAGTATAGGGACCTA
Source organism: Pinus tabuliformis (assembly GCA_031772625.1). Classification (NCBI taxonomy): domain Eukaryota; kingdom Viridiplantae; phylum Streptophyta; class Pinopsida; order Pinales; family Pinaceae; genus Pinus; species Pinus tabuliformis. Next base: position 1,230,191,646 of record CM062819.1, on the reverse strand, counting down.
ACACTCTCCAACTCACTCACATATTCTCGAGATCTATCCTAAGGAATAGATCTGATTACAATTTCTTTCCTAGTTACATATTTTCTGAAATTCTTGAAACCATAAGAAAATACAAATAATTAATCAATTACATTTAATTAGGGAACCAATTCCCTTGGTAAAGAAATAACCCCTAGTCTAGTCAGAATACATTTTGACTTGGAATTTGAATGCTCTCGCATCAAATGGGATGATGGACAACCCTACATTGGTGCAATCTATTAGGGTAGTTAAGAGGTGTAAGTGCAAGGTTCTCATTACATCTCTAGTTCAATAGGTTGAGGCCCAAGAATTGGAAATACTTGAGCTTAAAAGAGAAAAAAATGCACAAAGATTAGTGGTTAATATGGAATGGGAAGGCCTGTAAAGTTTAAAGATCCAAATATCCTTCTAAGAGGATGAGATGGATGCCCTACATTAGGAGATATCTAATCTCAAAGAAAAGTTCAATCATAGGACCAAAAGCACTAGTAAATCAACATTATCATGCCCCAACCAACAACTCGATTTTCAAAACATCATGAACCTCTCCAAGCAAAAAGCCAATCTAGTGATATCAAAAATCATTCTAAATCAAAATAGTCAATATTTTTCTTTTGTAGATTTAGGATGAGGTAATTCTGCAAGTTGTATACTTTCATAATTCCCTATTTTGACATTTAAAAAAAAAAACTCGTAAAATATAGTTTTATATTTCATGTTGATAACAACAATTAGTTAAAATTTCTATAAAAATGTAATACCTCATGTATTTATTATAAATAAACATGGATCTTCCATACATAACATATATTATTTGTAGTTTAAAAAAAACATTGAGGAGTGATTAAACACAAGCTTTTTATAAGATGGATTGTAAAATTATAAATTTTGAAATTAAAAACTAAAATGGAAAACTATGGGAAAAATTTCTTAATCAAAATTGAAATAATATGTAAATAATGATTTCGAAAATCAAACGATTCTTAATTATTATCATAACTGCACATTATTTTTATTAATCATTTGTAGCTCCTATGAAGGGAAGGAAAAGTAAAGTTGTTTTTTTAAAAGTAATAATCTTGTGGAATTTATGATATACGATATTTTATTAGTATATATTTATTTAAGTGTGGTTCAAGAGATCAAATATTTTAATATGATTTTTTTTTAAAATGAAAAATTTGAAAAATGATTTGTATTTCAAGAGATTTAATTTCTTTCAATTCTTTATAAATCTATGGTTAAGATATATCTACACTAGTTTTATATATGTGTAATTTTTTATTGTTTAAATTGTATTTTGAATGTATAAATAGATAAAATGTCTTGAGATAAATCTTAAATTTGTAATTTTAGAAAATCATTATCACATGTTAGAGAAAATTGCCAAAAAAAAATATACCCAAAAAAATAACAAAATATAAAATAATAAGACTATTTGAAATGCCTTTATATATATATGTTATTTATGAACCATATTGTTCGTATTAAAATATTTTTTATGTTATTACTATTTTTTTAGATACACAACAATACTACTTAGCTCTAAATCTACCAAGTGCCTACAACGATCTAACATTTTTGCACTCTAAGAGAGGTTTGCACCTCAAGAGATTTGATCCCTCTCGGCGTAGATTTGGAGTTAATATAAATCTAGGTTGGTTTATATAAACAAATAAGATTGTTAGTTTTTAGTTTTTCCATAAATACATAAACACATTAAAAAAAGATAACCAAGTTAAATGTTATTTATTACAACTTTTAAGTAGTTGATAATTTACCACTAAACCATTAATTTATTTTTTTTTGCACTCACCACATGATTACCTAGCGTCATAAACCTAATTTTCCACATGTATATCTTCTATATATGTGGGTGAACGTTACAACATGTCCATATAGTCTTTGGACAACTCTTGCTAGTGGTAATCATGTCACTTCATTTGAGGCTTGGATTGCTTAAGGCTCAAATAAATTATATAATTTACATCTAAAAGTAACCTCCCTCTCTCTCCTCTAGCTCTCCTCTTTCCCTCACTCTCTCTCAAGTCCTCTCTCTTCCTTCCTCTTTCTCCCTTTCTATTCCACATCCCTCTCTCTCCCCCCCATCTTTGTCTCTCTATCTCTCCCCATCTCTCCCTTGTCACTCTCTCTCTCTCCACCTCTATTTTTTTATGTCTTTGTTATTCCCTCCCCCTCTCTCTAGAATATCTATATTTTTAGTAGTGGTGAGGATAGAGGGTTTACATATATCTTACAAATAATTATAACCTTTTTTATTTTAGATTGATTAAAAAATGTTATAAAATTAAATTACTTTGATTATGAAATGAGTTATGGTTTTTGGGCATCTGGTATTGATAAGCCATTCATCGATCGTATTGTAACAAAACCTATTTACAAATTAATAATATCCATGGAAAAGTGGGGTGAATATCCATGGTTAAAAACCTTGTTATATTGTAAGTATTAAGTTTTTATGTGCTAATTAATTAAATTTAAATATGGTTTTTTGGGCATCTGGTATATAAGCTGTGGCATTGGCCCATGGTATTGTAACAAAGCCTATTTACAAGTTAATAATATCCATAGTAAAGTGGGGGTGAATATGCATGGTTAAAAATCTTGATATATTGTAAGTATTAAGTGTGCTTATTAATTAAATTTAAGTATGGTTACGAAATAATTATTTTAATTTATATGGATTTTACATTTTAAATTTGCATTACATTTTACATTATACATTTTGCATTTTAGCTTTTACATTACATTTTACATTTATATGTTTTAATTTGAATATGAAACTGACATCTCCCCTATATAAGCTATGGCATTGGCCCATGGTATTGTAACAAAGCCTATTTACAAGTTAATAATATCCATAGTAAAGTGGGGGTGAATATGCATGGTTAAAAATCTTGATATATTGTAAGTATTAAGTGTGCTTATTAATTAAATTTAAGTATGGTTACGAAATAATTATTTTAATTTATATGGATTTTACGTTTTAAATTTGCATTACATTTTACATTATACATTTTGCATTTTAGCTTTTACATTACATTTTACATTTATATGTTTTAATTTGAATATGAAACTGACATCTCCCCTATACTGACTGTGGAGCACCGATGCAACAACTAACTAAACAATTACACTCATGCTAAGATTATTAATATTATATAATGCTTTTAATTAAAACTAACCAAATATATATATATATATATATATATATATATATATATATTCATTTATGTCCTAATTGTTTTTTATTTAGAGTATATTAAAAATTTATTTTAATTTTAAAACAGACACATCAATTCCACCTTAAGCATGGACATAATCACATATTACCATCATACTAACAGTGAAATATACCTCTAATCATAATCATATATCTAAAACTATTTAGATTTCAAAATTTCAATATCAAAACATTTATAATTTAATTAATTTTTTAACATAATAAAATACGTTATAATTGAGTTTTCATCTTTTCCACTCATTTATTTACTATATTAAAAATCAATAAAATATATACAATGTTGCGATCAAAATTCACGATTTACCTTTGATAAATCTATTTGACAATCTAACGCATTTCACTCTAATAGGGTCACTTTCTTTGGATAATGAAACATAGAAACCATATTTGATAATAATTCAAATGGTTTGATATGAATGAAGTGATTTTAGATAGATCAATTTGAAGGGATCTACCTGTCATTCAAATTAGCAAGCCCTAATCCTAAGGGCATCAAGGAGATTTGACCTAGTGATCTCGTGATAGGCGAGATACGTAGCAACAGGAGTAGCAACAGGAGCTCGACCAACTGAGCTATCCCTTAGGGCTTAAGACTTTCTATTATTTTCGTTAACTTACTCATTGGACTTTCTATCCCATCTGGTTGCAACTGAAGAAATAAACTATCAAATGCACATGTATGTATGTTTGTTTATTTGTTTTTTTTCCTTATTATATTTAATTGAAAATAAATATAAATATAATTTTCTTTCTTTTATATGGTGTGATTATAATAAGTTTTTGAAACTAGTAACTTGTTTACAAGAAACTATTTTTTTAAGAATTCATATTTATAACATTTTATTTTACTGGTCCTTGTTTTTCTAGTTAGGGATTATTAGTAATTAGTTTATAATTTTAACATTAATTTTAGATGTAAATTAAGTTGTTTAACTTAATTGTAGGATTTTTAATTTATTGAACTTTTCCTTAATAATAAAATGTTTATAACATTTTTTATTTACAAATCATAAACTTTGAAGTTTTATTTGGCCACTGGCATAAGATTAAACCATAAATTTTACATTTTCCATTGTGTTCAAGTTTTTATGGATGATTTCACAACTTTCATGAATGAGTTTGATGAAGCTTTATATAAATTAGAAAAAGTTCTGTAAAAATGTGTAGAGAACCATCTCTCATTCAGCAATGAAAATGGGTCTTTATGATGACTAAAGGAATTGCCTTGCGTCATCATGTTTCAGTGCATAAAATTAAAGTAGATATTGAGATTATTGTTGTCATTGAAAATACGCCTATAACAAATAAATAAAGGAAAGTGAGGAATTTTTTAAGCCATGCTAGATATTATTGAATATATATTGGAGAATTCAGTAGAATAACCTCTCCATTATTTGTATTACTTACTAAAGATGTAGAATGTATTTGGAAAATAAATTTTTAATAAGATTTTGAAACCTTAAAAGAGAAGTTGAAAATCGCTCCTAAGTTACAAGGGCCAAACTAGATTTTAACATTTCAAAGGCCAAACTAGATTCTAACATTTCATATTTATTTAGACTCTTCTAATGAAAGTTTGGTTGTTGAGATATGATACAAAGAAAACGCAATAATGCATGCAATATATTACATCAATAAAAAATTTGCAAATGCACAATTGTACTATAACATTACCAAAAAGGAATTCCTAGGAGTTATACATACCATCAACAAATTCATATACTTAGTGTGAGATTATTTCATAAAATATCAATTGTTTCAATTGGGCAATTTGGTGCTTCTATATGATTCAAGGCTCAAATATTTTAAGGGGAAGGTGAACACAAGATGGTTAGGTCCATTTGAAGTAAAGAGAGTGTATGAAAATGAAACTATGAAGATTTGAATTATTGATGAAGAATGGTTACCACTCCTAGTCAACAATAATGCTTGAAATTATACAAGAAGCTCAAATATAAGTAGGATTTCACACAAAGACAATAAATTCTAAGACTTAAATTTAATTGGGAACCTGTTGGGGTAAAATCACAACATCCTCATTTTTAACTTATTAATTCATAATAATAATGGGGACCTTTTTTGTAAATTTTGGTTAAATCACCTTTTAATATTTTGTTTTGGTTAAGTGTCCGACAATTTGATGAGATTTTTTATTTCTTCAGATTTTTCTTTTGATTGCTTCATTGCATTTGAATTTTTGTAATCTTTCCATCGGTTCTCACTTCATCTCTTTTGGATGCACAGTTTGCAAATGGTGCTCATTCGAAGTTCGATGATTTTTACACCTAGGCTAAAAACGTATATTATTTTAATCTTTGTAAATTAATTAGTTATTAATTGTAAATATTGATTTTGATTGATTTTTGATTAATTTTGATTAATTATTGAATTGAGGCTTCTATGATCCATAATATTCTTAAGAAGAGTTTCAGCATAAAGCACATGTAGAAAACCTTTGTTGACGCTTTTGAACCAACTAGTGTGGTTCATTGTCAGGACCAGTTGAGGAATCAGATCATAGCTACGAGTTAAATAGGGAGAGCAGCTCTTCCAAACAGCTAGGTGTGACCATTAATGGCTATAAAAACGACTAAATTATATAATAATATTCTAATGTTAATTGAGGGTCAATAGTAATATAATATAAAGTCAAGTATTGACGGTGAATGGGTGCGCTGTTAAGGCACTTTGCGATAGGTCACTCAATTCCCGTGGGTACTTAGTTTAAATAGTATATATATATAATATAAAGTCAAAGTAACTCATTATATTCGTAATAAATAATTCAATAATTTATATAATATATTAAATAATAGAATCTTGTACTATTTCATTTTTATTTTAAAAATTCAATAATTTATATATTATAACATATTATATATTTGAATCTTATACTATTTCATTTATAAATTTTATTGGTAATTAATTAATTATTTAAGTTCAAAGTCAATCAAGGTTAAGTAAAGCGATCTCCATAACATTTTATTAATTTTTTTTAATTTGGTTATTAATTAATTCTTTTTTAATATATTTAAATAAATTAAAAATCAAGGTCAAGTAAAAGGGTAATTTACTCCTCCTCTTTTTTTTTTTTTGGAAATAATAAAAAATTATTAAATAAAATTAATAAATTATTTTTAATTGTTAGTTTAGAAATTTTATTTATAAGTGTTAGTTAAAAAATAAATAAATAACTAAATAACTAAATTAAAATAAAATAACATAAATAAATAAATTATAAATAAATAAATAAATAATAATAATAATAATAATAATTTTGGATTAAGGTAAGGCTAAAGAACATAAAATTAAAAATTATAAGAGAAGCCATCTAATAGATCTAGGGATGATAATATTAAGATCTTAATGATAAGGTGTTATTAATAAAAATAATATAACAAGAGTCAAAAAAACTAAAAACAAGATGGTCAAGAACATGACCAAAAATTTACTAACGATCCTACAAAACCACCACAACCAAGATTATAAAACAATTAAAAATATGTATTATCAGATTTCAGAAATTAATATAAATTTCAATTCTTAAAACTTTTACAATCCGGAAACTCAAGTGATTGCAATTTTTTATTTAATCCCAAAACTTATTATCATTAATCGAAGTACAAAAAAGAATGTTTAGACATTCAACTGAGTTTTCTTGTGCCAGAGAGATGTTTACATCTCCACTTTAACCATAAATAAAGAGGCTTTTGTAAGCACTATTGTAGTCAAAAAGATTTTTTAAGTTCAAAGACTGTCACCATAATACCTGTCCCAGCAGCCCAAAAATGTGTTGTTATTTTAATTCACTTAACATAAAAAAGTGTGTCCCGCTACACGTTGCCCTCCTTTCCTTTCCTCATCTCACCACCTTCTTTCCATTTTGGGACTTTCATTTTCGTAACGCCTATTTTAATTCACTCCCGAAATATATACCTTTGAAACCTCCTTATCTCTCCACTCCATTTTGGGACCTTGATATTACTCAATATCGTAACACCCATTTTTTAAATCATCTGAAATATATAACCCTGATGGTCTATTTAATAACCTCTGCACTTATCAATCCCTGCCATCTGGCAATGGTCAGGGACTATAGCAATCGATAAATGTGAGTTAACATTAGTTTTAGCTGGTCACTGTCATGGATAACCTAACTTTATCCAAACTTTTTAAAGATCATTGTGTAGTTTTATAAGGAAATCGGTTTAATCATCTTATTTGGCCTCTTCCTGAGGCGGGGAGGCTATAAAAGACTAAAATCATATCTTATATTAGTATGTTCCTTTTGCATTTACTGAAAAGTTTTTAGAGAGTTAAACTAATACTAGTATTAGTTTAAAGCATTAAATGTTATGAATATGCACCACTACATGTAACTATATTATCACACTGCATGTACGCACCACCTGCATGTACACCACCACTTGCATGTACGTCTGCCACCATTTCGTTTACATGTAAACAAGTGTATGGCATATAAACAAGTGTCATACAGGTGTTAGACATTCGAAAGTTGACAGTTGACAGCACTATGTCATGCACTTCCAACTGCTCGACCTGAGTTCTGCTGAAGTCCTCCCTATGCTCCTTTCCATTAATCTTGCGCCTGCATCCCTTATTTTCTGGATGAAAAATCTCTGAGGGGATGCCATCTATAGCATCTACTATTTCCAATCTGAACAATCCAAAAACATCAGCTCTGGTTATGGGCCATTGCGCTGGTTTGTAAAGCCAAAGACTTTGATTAAGCCAAACAAAATAGCAGCAAGACGATCAGACTCTGATTAAGTCGAACAAAATAGCAGCAAAACAACCAGACATCTTTGGAAAGTATTCTAAAACATCTAGTATCTTTAAGGATTTTGGAAAGTATTCTAAAAGGTTCAGTCTTCTGATTTCTGTCAGGTAATTTGCATTAGCTTTGCAATTATCCATAATTAATTTGTATCCCTATAGCATTCATAACAATTTTAGGTTAATAAAGTTCAGATAATTACAGCTCCTAAATAATTAGGAGAGAAAGGCAAACAACGTAAGCCATTACGAAACATAAGATAGTTGTAAAGGAGGAAGAGTGGTTAAAAAGAATTAGTTTAACTTGAATTAAATACATAGACATTATCAGCGTTCAAACTTCAAAGCTGGCCAAACGAGTTATAGTTAATGAACAATACTAGCGGCAGAATTTTTTTGCTAACAACATCTTGAAAAGCAGCTATAGTTTTTCCTTTCAATAACAAATTTCAATACCAGATACCCATGCCAGCCTGAGTTCATAGATGCGGGTTCCGGCATACCCCAGCATTGCGCACCTGGGAGGTTACGGAAGCTTGGGCCACCAATACCGCATCTACCTTACCAGTGCTCCTATAGAATCAAAAGGAGGGGCAATGACCGAGCCATAGTGATATCTATTTCAATTTCTATCACTCCTTTATTGCTCCCATTCTATATATATCTATATTATATCTCAATTCTTTTTTAATAAAAAAACACGCTTAGCCATGAATCAGAATGAAATAAAGGGGTTAAGTGCTCTCTCTTTTGCAGAAGCTAAGGTAGCAGGTTAAGTTGTTGACTTCTAACCATTAAATGTATCTGTTGCAGCTTGGTATGGGGTAGAAGGAACCATTTAAGGCAGGGGCAAGAGAAAGGAAGCATACGAGTAAATAGCAAAGGCTAAAGCAACTTTAGTTGCGGGGTTGATCTATAAGCTATCGTTTCATCCGTTTACCCCTATGCGAAGCAAGCAACAAAAGAAGAAATTTAAACAAGGACCAGGTTTCTTCTCTATTTCGTTCATGCTACTTACTATTTTTCTAGATGATGCAAGGCCAAATTGGATGCCTATCAAAGTCGACTGCGGGAACCGAGCAGCTTCTTCCAGGCAAGAAACAAAGTAAACTTCCTCACTCTTGGCTCTTCTTAATCGGTAGGCAAAAAATAACAAACCAACGAAACCAGCAGAACAACGACAGAAAATGAAGATTGTGTGATTATGTGAAGGCACAGGAGAGCTGGTAATTATACTGATTACCTCATTGTCGTGCCATTACCTCCCTTATGGACTCCGTCATTGAATGGCCCACCATTACCATTGAAAGGCCGCCTGGCAAAGAAAATGAAGAATGTGTGGGAGGCAGAGGAATCGTTGAACGACTCGTCTTTCCTTTTGCAGGGACTGGTGCTGCTCATTTCCTGCCTCCGCTGCTGAATGACATCCATGGTGAACTCGTGCACAACCTTTAATGTGCAGAGAAGGCGTTTTTCCGACCCAATGTTGAGCATCCTCTTTATATTCCACGCCAACGAGATCGGTGCAGTGGAGCGCCGAGCGCCGAGTTCGGTTGCTACATCGAAAGCCTACGCGAACTCCGAAACAAAAAGGCTCGCATCAATGCTAGCCGGATCGATCCCGAACACAACTTTGCATATATTATCAAATGCGAAACGCTACAAAATGTCCTGAAAATCCAATCCTCTGCCCGTCTAGCTGGCTCGTCAAGAATTGGCAGGAGTCGATCCGTGAACTCTTCGATGACATGGAGAACAAATTATCGCAGAGAGCGAGTGTTCAACTCATAGTTGGCAACCTTGCGCTGCAATTTCCAGGCATTCCTGTCGGAATTAACAATCCCCTTCCCCAACAGATCGTGCAGAATGGCCATAAAGGGCTTCCCCTTTAGATAATTGTTGAATTGGGTCTTCAGTATATACTTAATATTCTTAGGATTCTCCGTCACAACCGTTCGAACTACTCCCAGTCGCTCGACCAGAATGGTCTGCGTGGGGGATTCTGCGAGCATTTCTGCGTACCATTGAAGCAGGTGGCCTAACCCACGACTGGATATGATCTTGGGCCGGAAACAAGCCTAGGACGAGACAGAATTCTACAAAAAACGCAAACCATGAGTACCAGCAGCAACAGTGCCCCAAGCGACAGAGCAACAGCAGGGCTACATGGCAGTTAGCATACTATTTGGCCTCGCCTAAACATTGCAGTGTGTCGTTTGGGCAGTGAGGGAGAGTGACGGAGACCGTTGAGTAACTATATCTTTTGTGTCACTGTTTTCCCACAGAAATGGTAATAGGGGTGTCTTCTTCGCAATTGAAGGACTCGATCTATGAACCAGACCTTTATTTTGATCCCCATTGATCCCGAATAAAGTGAAAAACATAAACACTTCCCCATTTCCCTCTCGTCTCCAAGTTCAGCTGTGACGGGGTTCACTTTCAAATTATTGATTCGTTTCTATTTTCATCAGTCTACAACTAGAGCTAATAAAATAACCAGAAAACAAGGAGTGAGCTAATAAAATAACCAGAAAACACAGTGACATTGGGTTGCTCACAGGGAAGCCGATAATGGCTACACTACTCGCGAACAGCTTGTTGGCCTTCCTTAAACGATCCCTGGGATGACAATGACACAACTAAGCGCATTTGACAAGTTATCCTAGCCGCACATGCAGCCAATGATTTATCTGCATGAGTGTTTCCACGTTGTGAGGAGTAATAATAAAATGTACTATCCTGAGGACTCCGTTGTATAAAAGTTACTCTTGTCAATTGGGCTTAGCGCATTCCAATTAATCCAATACCTCGTTAAAAGATAAAATCACTTAATAGAACTCCAACTTCAATATTTGTGATCAGCATTGCGCTCACATGTAACTTAGTGAGATATAATTTTCATTTCCTTTGTTTCAATTTATAAAACCCCGCATTTACAATTTTTCCCTATGTCACAATGTCAAATAAATAAGGTATATATTTCTTCATTTTCTAAGAATTTGTCTCCTTTACTATATTTGGCATTAGCTGAACTTATTAGCATCTTAATGAGTAAGACTTGTTAGCTGGGTATTGGCATGCTATCTAGTTAGTCTGAAATCTCAGAAGCGGGATTGGTATTAGGTTTTCATATGGTGAACTTTGTCGATTCCCTTGGCACTGGCATGTCGCGTGTCACTTATAAGACTGAAATTTTGGGTAAAATTATATCGTAGCAATCCTTACTTTCAAGTACTTACAGGCCACCGCTTCACCTACATGAAAAGCCAGGGTTTATATATATATTCTATACGCAGGAGCATCTCCATCCTTGTTATCTTCTTGCTAGAGTGAAAAACAATCCAGAAAAACATTGGTTTGTTCCATATATCTATATAAACCGTTGCAACATATAATGTTCTTTTACATGCTTCCTGCTCAGTGCAGGGACTAGCTGCATACAGCCTATCTTGTTTGTTTTAGAACTTCTTTTTTAATTAGTCTCCAGAAATTATTCCTCCTTCAAAATTTTAATACTCTTAAAATTCTCCTTCTACCTCCCTCTCCTTCACCATATACTTACTTTACTCCAGGGCATCATAACCATATTCGTTTCAAAGCTCTTTTTTAATTCCCCTTCCAAAATCCCCGATCCTCCTTCCTTTCCCTTTTGCCTCCCCACTTCCCATATAAAAGTCCTCCTCATATCAATTTCGGCATTCTTAAAGAGCTCCCAAAAAACCACTATGGGAATTTTTAATAATATTTTTGTGATTAATTTAATTTTAATTTAATATTTTTTAAAATTAATATTAATTAATTTCTGTAAATTATTTAAATTCGTAATTTTATTAATTTGTATATAATTAATTTAATTTAATTTTAATTAAGTTATATTAACATTATAATTGTAATTACTTTTTTAATTATAATTATATAGTTAATTACAATTATTAATTTACTTAATTAATATTATATTTTTTTATTAAACTTTCCTAATTTTGGTTTAGACAGTTTTTTCCAAAATTTTGATAGTTTTGATACTTTAATTTTGGAGACTCATAAGTTGAGATTTATTTGGCCAAATGAAGCTCACAATAGCTTGTTGGAAAGCTAAGATTGAGGAGAATAATATGAGAATGATAAGTGTAGCAGATTTAATCATTTAATGACCCAAAAATTTAGTAGAAAACAAAGTGACGAATTTACAACAAAAATTAGTTTTTTCAAATTTGATTTGAGCAAATTTCATTGGCTCGAGAAATCTATTGTCACTAATTCATTCTCTAATATTGATTCAAAGGCTAATCATATCCATTTGAAGTAGTTGTAGCATGGAATTTCTTTGGATTTTATTTATTTTAATTTAGCAATTTCATGAGTTTGTTTTTCTGATTTCTGTTTATTTTTGTTTTTGTTTTGATTCGTTTGTAGCAAGATATCAATTGGAGTAGTTCAGATTTGAAACATTTTGGAGCAATGGAAAGAGACCAACAAAGAGGAAAATCAGGAATTTGCAGCTCTAATTCAGTGTTTCGAAAACTACTCTCAACGATTCTCTATTTTGGAGATTTCTTGTAATTATTAAATAATAGTTTTGAGAATGAGGGGGTGGGGAGGGGGTTCCTTTTCTCTGCAACTAGAGGCTCTGAAAGCACTATTGTAATAAGAGATTATAGCTATAGGTGATAGGAAAACTTTAGATCCGAGGTTAGGTGAAAACTCTATGATTTTTCTTGCTATGCATTTGCACTATTGTAATGTACTGTGAGTTGAATTAAGGAGAGACCAAGTATTTTTAGTTCTGAAAGAGAAGGTTGTTTTGCACCACTGTTAGAAATTTATCAAAGGAGATGAAGCTGCTCAAGGACTGAAAATTCTTGTAATAAGATTTTGGTATGATTTTAATTAATTTTCATTTCATGTCCACTATTGTGTGGGATGTAAATTAATCATTTTTCTTAATCATAATTTCTGCAATTGATTTTAATTATTGTTCCAAGTAGTGTATGACATTCTCATATTGAACACTACTTTTGTATCGATTGTTTTATGCTATTGAAGTTCTATAAGAGCTCTCTCTAAGGAACAAAACATAATTAGAATTGATATGAATTCATTGAAATAGGAATGTGTTAAGCAATGACTATTTATTGTTTAAATACATTCCCTTTTTTCATTCCATTTCATTAATTGAATGAACTAATTCTTTAATTGATGAAAATTATATAATGAATTCAATCATATAAACAATCCTCTTCCCCTAGTTAATTAGTCCATCTTCTCTTGAATTGAGAGAAGGCTATCATTTCCCAATTCGAGATAGGATTAGTTTTACTTGCATCTTAGAGTAAATTTACATTTAGTTTTAAATTTTTACATTCTAGAATTCCCCTCATATAAGGGAAGGACTTAGTTGCGGTTTGGTTGAGCCATAGAGTAAGCTTAAGGATCATTTTCTTGCAAGAGATTTGCAAGAGGGCAGATCTGATTTCTCTCTTTCTATCGGAAAGTAATAGATATACTATAAGCTAGAAGAGAGAGAGAGAGGGTAACTGGACCCAAATGAACCAATCAGAACCACTACACTAAATGATAAGAGCTTAGTTGGGGTTCTGACCAGGTGATCTCTCTTACATGTTGATAAGGTTGTTTTTGACCATCAACGGTTTTGACACTAGAAGGAGGGCCACAGTAAATTGTTTCTTTGAATATTTTGTGCTTTAAGATTTTATCTATTACTATGGCTCCACTTAAAAAACCTCCTTGGAGTTGTTTTATTGGACCTCACCCAACTACTACTCCTATATACGCAGTCCAGAACCTGTCTAAGGTAAAGTATAATGACATGTCATCTGCTTTTAATCATCTCCTTCAATTTATTTTAAGCTGCAATAATTTTAATATTGATAAAGATATTATTTGCAGGATCTTCACTTGTATTTGACAGGTAAAGCCAAATTCTGGTGCTTATCACTTCTAGTTGCTTCCATACATAGTTGGGACGAATTTTCGAAGATTTTCTTTCACACTTTTCATGAATATGATTATGAAAAGGTGTGTGATAAGTTAGAAGAATTGCGAAGGATGAAAGATAAGACTTTGGATAATTTTTACATCAGATTTAAATTAATTTTAATGCAATTTTGGTCTAAAGATTTTCCTCCTCAATTTTAATTAATTGGATGGTTAAGACATTTAGTGTCTTTGTCTTGTGATAATTATGAAGAACCAGAAAACATATCCATTGATGATAAAGAATCAATTACTCAAAATGAAAATGTTGATCCTTCACAAAATGAAATTGCAAATACTGCTAATCAACAAACATAAATTGTTGCTACTCAAATAAATGATGCTTATGCCAGAATTGCTCCAAATTTACATAATGTTGATGAAGTAGAAATTCGACAAGATACACAGTTCATTAGCAGCAATCAACATCAAATAAATCAACAACAATTAAATCATCCAAATAATGTCAACAACACACAATCTACTGCAATTAATGTACGATCTTCTTCTGCTGATAATAAATTGGAAGTTATGGAGCAACTTAGCGACAATTTGCAGATCGATCAAATGCACAAAAAATCTGATTTTTATGAAGAAATTGATCAGCAGTCTGAAGTTTGCAATGATTCAAATGTAGAAGAATCTGAAAATGAGCAATCTTTTGTAAAGAGAGAAACTTTCAGGTATCTATCTTTAACCTCTTATTTCTGTCTCTATCCTCATCTTTTCAATAATGATGATTTAATTGTTAATCAATTAACAGTCTCCTTGGACACAAATTTAATTTTAAAAAACAAAGGAGATGTTACTAATTTATTTAATGTTGAATCATCGTCTAATTTTGATTTTGATAGAGAAAATTTAATTAATAATATTTACAATGATCCTGGAGATTCTTCTTATCTTGCATGTGATCTTTTCCTGGTTCTGATTTATTCCATTCAAAGGAACAAAACACTAATGAAGTCATTTATAATAAATACTTAAAGACTAAAAATGTTGAACCTCTTTTCTCTTCAAAAATGGTTTTGTCTGACTCTCATATTCTCAATTCCTTAAGCAAATCTATTTTTAAAGATGAAAAGAACAGTAATCAAGAAATTATTTCGATCCATTCTTCTTCTTCTTTTTTACGAAATCGGCTGCTATATTGAATTCTGAAAAAAAGTGCGGGAACATAGGTTCCGATGATACAAAGAAAGCAGAGAAGGCTCTGATTCTAATTGATTACAGAGAGCGGTTATCTCCATCGCCCTGCTTGTTCCGGATTGGAGAGAAACTAAGCTAGAATAGATTCTGACGAATTGAAGCAATAAAAATAAACATTTGCAAGTCATTAAAGGTGAAATATCAGCAACTGGAAGGTCGTCGACATTTGATGCCAATGTTTACAAAGACATTGGATTCATCCCGGTTAAGTTGAAATCTGGAGCCTGCGCAGATATGATGCGAGAAGATACGATTCTGGGCGGAGTAGGTGGAGTTGCTTAGCGACTGATGATTAAAAGGTAGAACGGTTCTCCGCCGTATTTGGACACTGTTACTGATCCTGCTGCAAGCCTAGAGGTTCTGGTATTGATTCCACTTGGTAGAGCTGTCCAGATTAGTGTTGAAAGAACTAAAACAATTCATGGCAAGGGCTGAAGCGATTCCTCTGTATTGCATAGCAGATTACCGATTGTCCTATCACAGGCCTTATTTGCATGCATGTTTGCTTGCTTATTTAAGGAGCGGAGGATATGATGGAATTGCAATGTTCCCATTGTGTTTTGCAGGATTTGGCAGCGCTGTATGACCTGCTGAAGGAGAGTGTTCGGAGAAAATTTTTTTTGAGCCATTAAGCTAATGATTATAGAGGAATCTCCAAAGACTTTCGCTGGTCTTATACCAAGTTTGCTAAGTTGTTTTAGACCTTGGTAAAGGGCCAACGCCTCTGCCCTGTTATTGGAAATTTTCCCTAAGCCCCATTCATAGAAGAGGACACATTCCCCATTGGCATTGTAGATCACACCCCCTGCCCCTGCAATACCTGGGTTTGACTTGGATGCTCCATCGAAGAAGAGGTAGAAACAATTACAGTTTTGCAGCCAATTTGTGAACTCTTCCTCTTTGAGCCTTATCTTCCAATTGTAGGTTCCCTGTCTGCGCTGAGCCCTCATTGAATTGCCATTCTGAGTGTTGTGGTTTTTATCCAAGATGTAGCTGATGAAGCTCCTTTCTTCCACACTGTACTCTGTTGCATCTAAGTTGCTATGAGTTTTGATAGAGATAGTCTCAAGAGCTAGAGTTTTTGCCTTGTTGCAGGCTAATCTGGAATTTGAATTCTTGTCCTTAAAGATTTTCCTATTTCTTACCAGCCAAATACTCCATAACATGGTGTATGGGAGAATGTTCCAGACCCTCTGCACTAAATTGATGTTCTTGTTTTTCCAAGGGCAGTTCTTTTTCCAAGATTGTATCATTTCACCTATGGAGTGATGGGTGACCCAAGGCTAATTATCAGTTGGATACAGTACTTTCCAGCAGTCGATGGCAAATGGGCAGTCTACAAAGAGGTGCTGCATAGATTCTTCCGCAGCATAGCAGTTGGGACAGCAAGATGGTCCTTTGATACCTCGTTTTTGTAAGTTCTCTGCTGTTAGAATTTTCCCTTTTAGTAAGGTCCAGATGAAAAATTTGATTTTCGAAGGAGCCTCTGACTTCCAAACCATTCTCCAAGAGTTCCATAGTGGCATAGGGAAAGTGTTGTGGCAGATTTGTTGGTGGGTTGCTTGAACAGAGAAATCTGAGCGAGTTGGATCCCAACGAAATCTGTCCCTCTCATTCTTTTTTACAGGGGCTTTGCTGTGGAGGAGCGACTGCAGGAAGGCAAGACTAGGTTTGAGAGTGGTGGGAATGTCAGGAAAAGACCATCCCTGCCAAATATGGGATAGAGGGTCCCAACTAGAGATCTGATTCAGATAATGGATACCCTTGCTACTGAGAAAGGAGAGAATAGGGATGGCTTCTTCATGATTTTTTATAGGTTGTTGACCCAGAATTTTATCAGCTCCAACATTGATACTGTCTCCTCCCTTAGGCACTTTGGATATGTTCTGGGCAATAAATGGAATAGCTTTTTTGCAGAGGCTCCAGATTTTTGAAGAGTCTCTATTGGGTATGGCCGAATCAAGCAGTTGCTATCTAGGGCAGTTCATATATTTGATTTCCAGCACCCTTTTCCATCAAGTTGAAGGACCAATGATGAGCCTCCAAACTATCTTTCCTCCGAAAGCTAAATTTTGAAATTTGGGGGATCTAATTCCGAGGCCTCCTCTGTCCAGGGTTTGTATTACATGTTTCCAGCTGACTAAATTGAATTTCTTTTTATCAGTTTTCCCCCTTGCCAAAGAAAATGGCGAAGGATAACTTCCATTTTGTTATGAAAAGAAGAGGGGGCTTGATACAAAGAAAATCGATAAAGGGGGAGAGAAGAAATACCAGATTTAAGGAGGATGAGCTGTCTTGCTGGGTTAAGCCAAACTGAACCCCACTGCTGCACTTTCCGCTTCACTTTGCCAATGATGATGTTCCAGGTTTCTGCCTTCAGAGGTTTTAGACTCACAAGCATGCCCAAATAGGTGAAATGCGTCCACTCAAGATTGCAAGTGACGCCAAAGATATTAGCGATCTTGTGAATAACTTGATTTGAAGCATTCCAACCAAATATACAGCTTTTCAACTGGTTAACCAGACCTCCTGAGTACCCCATAAATTTGTCGAGAAGAGTCTTGAACCTCCTTGCTATAGTGGTGGAGGCTCCGCCTATAAGCAAAGTGTCGTCGGCGAACTGAGAATGATTAATGTTCTTGGGTCCATTTACAAATTTGATTCCTGTTATGAGACCCATTCTTCTGTTGTAGTCCAAAACTTGGCTAAAAGATTCAGCCATAAGGATAAATAGGTAAAGGGGACAACCATGTCTAAGAACCCTGGAGGATTGAAATGCTTCACCCAGTCGACCATTAACCAATGGGGAAATCCAAGGGCCAGAGATGCAAGCAGAGATGAGGTTGATGAAGGGCAGCTCAAAACCCATCTTTTTTAAAACAGCAGAGAGGAAGGTGTGTCTAACTCTGTCAAAGGCGTTGGCGAGGTCGAGCTTGAGGATGAATCCTTTCTCCTTCCTAGAGAGACTCGAGTGGATGGCTTCTTGGACTAAATGGATGGAGTCAGTAATTTGTTTGTTGGCCATGAAACCTCCTTGGTTGTCCGAAATCAAGGAGGGGAGAAGGGGTTTCAAGCGAGCATCCAGGATTTTTGCAAATATTTTGTATGAAGAGTTGCATAGGGAAATGGGTCTGAACCAAGCAAAGGAAGTGGGCCTGTTTTCTTTGGGGATGAGAGCCAAAAAGGTGGCATTGGTATATCCTACTATTTTGCCCTTTCTCTGAATCCACCTGATCATCTTAGTCAAGTATTTTTTAATAAGACTCCAAAAAGCCTTATAGAAACAGATGGGGAATCCATGAGGCCCGGGAGCCTTATCAGGATTCATAGCCCAGATCGTTCTTCTGATTTCCTCCTCTTCGATTTCTTTTGCCAAACTGTCGTTCATTTCTTTGGTAACTCCTTTGGGCAAGTGTTGAAGAAAGTCAGCGTAATCCTCTTCCCCTTTGGTTTCAGTTAAAATTTCTTTGTAATAATTGGTGGCAGCCCTTCTGATAGCCTCTTGGGTGTTATGCTAATTGCCTTCATTGTCCAAAATTGGGCTAACATTGTTCCTGATTTTTCTAGCCGTGGCCTGTTTGTGGAAAAAGGCTTTATTTTTGTCACCATCTTGCAGCCAGAGCTGCCTTGACTTAAGTCTCCATTTTATCTCTTTTTCTCAGTTAATATGGCTCAGCTTTGCATAGAGGGCACCTTCTTGCTCCTTATTCTGCTGAGTGAGACCATGAGCCTCAATCATTCTTTGGATGCATTCAAGGTCGTTTTTAATTTTTTTTTTTGGTCTCTTCAGGTTCTTTGTAATTGACTCTTGCCCACTCTTTGATGGCCTGTCTAGTTCTCTTTAGTTTGGTTTCCCATATGAAGCCTGGGGAGCCTTCAACATGCTAGATCCAGGATCTTTGAATAATTTCTCTGACAGCCAAATCCCAGCTCCAGAGTAGACTGAATTTGAACAAAATTGGTCCAAACGGGCTGTGAGTTTCCAGCGTGAGAATTATGGGGTAATGGTCCGAGGCAGCGGTGGAAAGAATGTTAGCGTGCCCCACAGAAAAGGAGGAGAGGAACGAAACATTTATTAGGAACCTGTCCAGCCGTTCCATTATGTTGCCAATACCAAGCCTGCGGTTGCTCCAGGTATACCTACGATTTTTGGGGACAACGTCCACAAGTTCATGATCACGAATGGTAGTTTCCAGAAAGTCTCTAAAGGGGTCAGGCGAAAAGCATCCTCCTCTTTTTTCGTTGGCATGAAGGATCAGATTGAAATCACCTGCAACTATAATATTTGAAGTTGTTTCACCGTCGATGCTCGCCTTTAAATCATCCCAACAGCTTTCCTTTTCTCTGTATTGATTGGGAGCGTATACATTATAGATAACAACTGTTTGAGTGTTTATTTTATTTTCCAAAACTGTTCTAATCTAATGCTGGTGTGGATCTTCTGAGATGCAGTTCCATTTGCTATGAGCCCAAATGGTAGCAATACCTCCGGAAGCTCCTCTTGAGTTGCTGATACAACCTATGTACTGTTTCTGCTGATCTATTATTCCTCTTATGTCTTGCTGCTCTAACTTTGTCTCCTGAATCAATATAATTTCTGGCTTTTCACTGTGAATAAGTTCTCTGAGGGCTAAAACTTTGGAGGGGTGCCCCAGACCCCTACTGTTCCAAGACAGAATTTTCATCATTGGATGGTTGGCTTACGGAGAGGTGCTCGCCTCTCATGAGTTGCCTCCTTCTCGTGTTGCCCCTGGATGAAGGCTTCTATAGGGGTTTGAGTGCCCATAGCTATGTCCTTTTGAGCGTTCTCGTCTCTATGCTGCTTGGTAGACTTTCGACCAGGCCCTGGTTTCTTGAAGGAGTCGCCAGAGGAACCATGGTCTTTGGATGAGCTTCTTGTGAGCCTAGAGAGTGGGGGATCGAGGGATGTCTGCGAATGGGAGATCAAAAAGGGAGAAGGGTCTGAAGGATCGGAAGGGAAAGAGGGGGGCAGAGGGGGGTCCTCGGAGGGTGGATCCAGGGAAGATAAGACAAAAAAAGGGTTTGAAGAGGAGGGAAGGGGTGGATCAGAAGGGGGATGGGAAGGAGAGGGGGGGATGTTGAGGCGGAACGGGGAGCAGATGGTACAGGAGGGTCAGATTCCAGGAAAACTTTGGATGCCGGGGCGGACTTCTTCTTTTTCACAGGTTCCCATTGGACTTCTTGATCACCGCTATCTGCATCAACACGTTTAGGACATCTATTGGAAAAATGGCTGTATTTGTGGCATACCTTACATTTGAAGGGGATCTGCTCGTAATCGAGCTGCTGAATATGACTCCACTCATCAACCTTCAGTTTTATTGCTTCGGGGAGTCCTTTGCCAAGGTCAACTTCGACGCAAATCCTCGCGCAGGTCTGCATGTTCTCTTTCGGTTCGCTACGGTCAATGTATTTGCCAACTGCATTCCCGATGGCACAGACAGATTCATCTCCCCAGCAGTGGAGTGGGAGATGGGGAAGACAGACCCAAACCAGAACAGCACTGGGGACGTCCAGTTCGGGGTCAAAGTCTGGAGTCCATTTGTTGAGATACAGGCCCCTGGAGTTCATGAAGTAGGGTCCGTTTCTGAAAATTAGGTCCTTGTCCTCTTTAGATTCGAAGTGGAATGTGTAATATCCTTTCCCGCAAAACCTAATGGAGATCTTCCCTTGAATTTTATCAGTGCAGTTTCTCTCCACCCATCTTTGCACGGTTCTAGGAGAGGGCCAGAGGCCTGTAAATTGCCTATGAGTCCTTTTTCAGCCAGAGACAGGGCGGCCATGCGGGGCACGATAGGGGGTAGCTGTACTTCTTGGAGCTCATCCAGCTTCTTCAGAAATTTGGAGAGGGCAGGCCTGGGGTGTTGCGGTGGCAGCGAGTTCACCAGGGCAGAGAACGCTCTTTGAGGGTCCGATCCTTCCAATGGGGGATCCAGCGGGGCCAAAATGGGGGCCATGGCTGGGCCGTGGCCTAGGCAGCCGCAAGCTGATCACCGGGAGGTCAATAGATGCGCGCGCGGGCTGCAGCGATCAGCGCGAGCAGAAGAAAATTGATTAATTTCAAATTTCATTTCGATCCATTCTTAATCATTCAATCATCATATTGATTTTAGTAGTCATAAATCCATTCCAATTTATGATTCATACAACTTTGAAATAAAAATTTTAAATCATATTTTTGAAATTTTCTCATCCTCACAAGTGAATGAAAAATAATGAATTTAACTTCATAATTTTTGTTGACACTTGTGGGAAGGAAAATTTTGCAAATGAATGCCAACCATATTGTATCATTATTTGTAACATTAATGTAAATTTGAATCTGTTTCGTTTTCATTTTTCTCGGTTTGAATTAATGTTTCTTTCAAATTTCATTTTTAAATTTCTGAGCACATTGTACTGACACTTTGAGAATTCAAACTCTCAGCACTCATCAAGTACATTAATAAGCTTGTATGAAAATCAATTCCAGAATTTCAAGCATGAACATCGACTACCTATTTTGAAATTTTATTTGCTCATGTTTCGCCAATTCATGTAATATTATCAAATAAGTTCATCACAAACTATGACACTTGAGAGTGCATCATTACATTCAGACTAGAAACGTAACACTTCTAGAAATATTCCAAGTATTCATTCATACTTTATTGATTCATGTGGAAAATGTATAGAAGTTTCAGTTCTAGAAAAGATTTCTGACTTTGCAAGTTTTCAACAAAATTCAATATTTGAAAATATATCATTCAAGCCTAGTCTCATGTTCCCTCTTCCTTTGAACATATTCCAATCATTCACTGAAATACATCCTAATTTTTACGATCCTATAGGCATATGGTTGGAAGAATTTCAAGGTACGATTTTTGTAAATAAATTTATTTTGCCAATTTTTTATGTAAATAGTAGGTTGGGTTTTCCTTTTAATAATTTAGCTGCAATTTTTTTGTTTTGTTTTGTTTTGATTTTATACATTTTCATTAGTGCATAAATAAAACTAAGAGAGTGGTTTCATCGAAAGCATGAATATACTTAGTCATATGCTTTCTCAGTTGGTTAGATTAGGAATATAATTAGTTTAGTTATATTTCTCTTTCCTGTTTTTATTTATTTCAATATTTTTTATTTTTAATAAACAGGCAATGAGGACCAAACATTTACCTTAATATTCACTGCATTTTTGGTAAATAGTTGCTCAGAGCATATTTACCATCTTGTATTTTCATATTATTTTCATGCTTATGGTGCACTTTTTTTATCTTTCTCCTTTACATCTAAGCACATTTTAAATAATAATTTCTCAAGCATGGCTAAGTGATCTCATGCAATACTCTTCTTCTTCAATATGAAGTGGATATAAATCAATGAATCATTACTTACTATTTAATTTAGATTAAATAAGTAGATGCTTTTGAAAATATGAAAAATCAAAGATAATACATAGGGGAATGTCGAGATCTATAAGGTAAACTTACAATCAGACTCTTCCAGGTATGCATAGACATGTTCATCTTCATCTGTTGTTAATTTCATTTTTTCATAGTTTATTTCTTATTTATGTTTTCCTTATTTTGAAGGTCTTCATTGGCTTGATTTGGAGGCTTGATTTTTATTAACCAATTTATTAGATTTACAAATAAGTGAGCAGTCAGCCCTTTCCAAACCATTAACATGTTCAGGGAAGTATTTGCTTTCTCATCAGAATTTTTGTATTCTGCATTGGTGCTTCTCTTCATTTTTCCTTTCTTTGCAAATTTGTGAGATCAGTCAATAATCATATTCTGCCTCTCGTTGATGCAGCCGAAATAAAATGCTTGGCTCCTTTGTGCTCATATTTTTTGTGGGTCTACAACTTCTCGCATTCTAAATGTTAAATTAAAGAAGGTCCATAAGAAAAGGAAAATCACACAAAAATCTTGCAGCAGGTTATAAAATGCTCCTATCCAGGATTTTACCTCTTTCTGTTTCAAATCTTGCATCGACCAAATTCATTTGAGCCTCTGCATTATACATGTTCATCATATATCTACTTTAGTCACATTGCCTTCTTCTGAGATGACTCAGAGCCTCTAACCTGTAAGTCTCTAAATCTCAGGCCTCTCCTTTTTCCGTATTTCATTCATAAAAACTCCTGAGATATTTCCTCAAAATTTCGGACTTTTTGGATTATTGGAGTATTATATCATAAGCATTTTAAAACACATTCTGAAATTTTCTTCCCCGAGCCAAGTGGCCTATTTTATTTCGGAACCTCGGGATATTGGGATTTTATGTATTCTCGTAGGCCTTTGGTCAATTCATGCATTACTAGATAGTTCACCCTATCACTATGTTCACATGGAGTTCTATTTGATTATATTTGTATATTTATGATGATTTTCATGTTATCATGGTGTTCGAGAGCTTAGATGTATTTTCAATTATAGTTTCATCAAACTCCTAAGCATTCATTCCTCAGAATCACTGATTGACTTTAAGGATATCCATCATATATGGTGTGTGTGCACATATTTCTATGGATGGGTATGCATTCCTTCAGTCCAAAGCCATGACTATTCATTAAATGTATTTCTCTTTGATCCCCAAATCTTCTTGCCATCTCGGAGTCTTGGAATCTTGGAACATTTTACAGTGCCATTTTAAGTATTATCCGAGATCTAAGAATCCTAATCTCACGTCATTCTCTTAGTTTATATATCTCATACACTCTTACTTTATTGTAAATTCCTCTTGGGGCTATATTATCTCAGAATCTCGCAAATGTGATTTAAATCTAATTCTAAAATCTTTCCGAGAACCCAACCTCCGAATGACATCATTTTCATCTTGTTCATATCTATGGGATTTCGGCTCCACTTATTTCCTTCCGCCCAGATTCTCGCATGTTGGCCCTAGGATTCCTTATCGCTTCATACTGTTTGTTAAATTTAACTGCGTAATTTTCATTTCAAAGCATTCATTATGTTAACACGACAAATTCGTAAGGAAATTCGGAACAAGCAAATGTAATGGATCATGCTAAATTTATGTTTGAATCCTCTTGTGGTTTTCTTATTTTTTATATATTGCTCCATACTTATCACGCAAAGATTCAAGTCCTCTTGATATACACATAAGTGTTACATAGATTGGGGCTTGGTATTGAGTTATGAGATTTTATGAAAACCATGGAGTTGATATGAAATATGAAGAAACAAAGAGAACAATTACCGCTGTAATTAATAAAAGAGCGCATCTTCATTTTCATTTTTGATGAATTTTATTTACTTCATATTCCTTGGACATGAGACATCATTTTTCTAGTTTTTACCGCTTACTTTAATTCAAATTTAATAAATTATGATTTTGGGCCAATGAAAATTCATAGAATATAACTTCTTCATGCTTTTAATTCCAATTTAAAGAAGAAGTTATCTTTTGTTGGAGAAAATCGACATCTTTCAGGTAAAATTTTAATAAGATTCTTCAAATGGTAAGTTTCATATGCCCATTTTCATCCTTTTCTATTTCTTTGCATTTTTGTTTCAACTTTGTTTTAGTTTTTGCTGATATAAAACTCTGTTTTGCAGGACTTCAAGAATTGTTTTGTACCCATACCAGCTCATATTTGGCACTCATTCTCCTTTGTTTTGTTTGCTTTCGATTTTTTGGGAGAAACAATAATGATGTTTATCAAGTCAGCTAAATTGGGGAGTCCCTAAACCTTCAATTTGTTTTATAAGCATTGCTTTTATTAGAAAAATGTTAAGATGTTATTATGAAACCAGAAAATTTGCAAATGGATGAAACTTGTCATTTGGCTTCATTTTACCTCATCACTGTTATTTCCCTTATGGTTTGAGAGCCTCATTGCTTATAACTCTGCAAGATAAAATTTATTAAAATCTTAACATGAGACGAACACACACATGCTTGTCTTATTTTACTCTTTTGTTGAGACATTTTATAATTAGTCTTGTTGGGGTTTGTTTTTAAATTTGGGCTTTTCTTTCAGCTTTTCCTTTCCTCATTTTGACATTTTTGGAGTTTGCTTATTTATTCTTTCACTTCAGTTTGGATTTATTTTCCTTTTTGCTATTGGTTATGGTTTGATTTTGGTGTTTCCACCAAGATTTATGTAGAAGGAATTCTTCTCACCCAATAGTGATTGGCATACATGGGAAATTTGTACTCTGTCTATTTCAATGGGTTTCATTTACCTTAAAGGGATATTTTTATGGAATCCTAAATCCCTCTTGCCTTAAATATTTTTCATGGAGGAACGCACATCCTTTCTAAGTAATATAGTTCATCTTTTCAAGGAAATAACTGACCTTGAGTTTAACTCAATGAATCCCTCTCATCCCTCCACTTTATAAAAGCCTTTGAATTGATAGTCGCAGGGAAAGATATTGGAGTCAACATTATGGAAGCATTATATCTAGTTGCTTAAGTCTCTTTTACCATCTCACCCGTTTCACTCAGGTACATCATAAACTTAACTCACAAATGTTATTATCAAAAGGGTGATAATAAGGGAAGCATGGGAAGTATGAGCAAACCCATCAGGGCTATGAATGTTCACTGGAAATGGGGCCATGCTTGTATGGCATTAAAAGAAAACTTCGGTGGGGTACTGACCAGGCTTGCTGGCTGCGAAACAATGTCAGAGACCATTCATATGGATGGATATATGCTTTAGTAAACAACTCCATATATGTACCTTTTTTTATTTCTCATATGAGGTAATCTAAAATATTAAATATTCCCCAAAATTCATATTTATGACTTTAAACTCAGTCTGCTTTGAGTACTTATCTTTTTAAAATTATATCGTTTGATTCACTAATGTGGGACCCATGAGAAACGTTTTACTTTTTGACAGCTTAATAGAATTCATCATTTTAACCTTTGGGTAAAGTTAAACTAATTACCTTTTAACTAGAGATAACAGGTTCTTCCCGTGCATCGCTATTGTTGTGGTGAAATCATAACACCCTCATTTTAAAATTGTTAATTGATAATAATAATGGGGACCCTTTTCATAAATTTTGGTTAAATTGCCTTTTAATATTTTCTTTTGGTTAAGTGACCAACAATTTGGTGAGATTTTTTATTTCGTCAAAATTTTCTTTTGATTGCTTCATTGCATTTGACTTTTCACTAGCTTTCCATCTTTTCTCATTTCATCTCATTTGGATGCACAGTTTGCAAATAGTGCTCATCTGAAGTTCGATGATATTTTACCACTTAGGCTAAAAAATATACAAAATGTATATTATCTTAATCTTTGTAAATAAATTAGTTATTAATTGTAAATATTGATTTTTATTAATTTTTAATTCATTTTTACTAACGGTCCTACATAATCACCGCAGCCGAAATCATAGAACAATTAAAATAATGTGTTATCAAATTTCGGAAGTTAATATAAATTTCAATTCTTAAAACTTTTGAAATCTCAAAACTCAAGTAGTTGTAGTTTTTTATTTAGTCCTGAAACTTATTATCAAATAGTTGTAGTTCTTTTCATTGACTTAACATAAAAAATGATTGTAGTTTTTTTAGGAAGAAGAGCTCCACTCCACGTGGCCCTCCTCTCCTTCCTTTCCTCAGCTCACCACCTTCTTCCCATTTCGAGACTTTCATTTTCGTAACTCCTATTTTAATTCACTCCCAAAATCTATACCTCTGAAACCTCCTTATCTCTCCACTCCTTTGTAGGACCCAACATCACTCTATATCGTAACACCCATTTTATAACCCCGATGACCTATTTAATAACTTCCCGACATTTAATAACCTCGACACTTATTCTTTTTTTTTTGTAGGTAAGCACCCACGAAGGATTTGACCCAGTGACCTTTCACAAAGAGTGCCTTAACAGTGCACCCATTCACTGTCAATCCAAAGCCTCGTGAGCTAACCTCGACACTTATTCATTTCAAAACTTCTATTTTAATTGGTAACCAAAACTCTTATTCCCCTTTCGAAATTTTAATACTCCTGAAATTATTCTTATAACTCCCTCTCCTTCACCGTATACTTACCTCACTTCGGCACATCAGAACCATATTCGTTTCATAGCTCTTTTTTAATTCCCTTCTGAAATCTCAACTCCGAAATTCACTTCCGAAATCTATTATCCCTCCTTTCCCTTATGCCTCCCCACTTCACATATAAAAGTCCCCCTCGTATCAATTTCGGGACTCCTAAAGAGCTCCCAAAAATCCACTACGGGAATTTTTAATAATATTTTTGTGATTAATTTAATTTTATATTAATATAATTTTTGTAATTTTATTAATGCGTATATAATTAATTTAATTTAATTTTAATAAAGTTGTATTAACATAATAATGGTAATTAATTAATTTTTTAATTTAATTATATGATTAATTTAATTAATTAAAATTGAAATTTTAATTAAAAAAAATTAATTTTGGTCTAGATATGTATTTTCCAGAATGTTGGTAGTTTTGACACTTTAATTTTGGAGATTCATAAGTTGATATTTACTTCGCCAATGAAGCTCACAATATCTTGTTGGAAATCTAAGACCGAGGAAAATAATCTGGGAATGATAAGTTTAGAAAATTTCATCATTTAATGACCCAAAAATTCAGCAAAAGACAAAGTAACAAATTTGCAACAACAATTAGTTTTTTCAAATTTGATTTGGGCAAATTTCATTGCCTTGGAAATCCACTGTCACTAATTCATTCTCAAGTATTGATTCAAAGGTTAATCAGATCCATTTGAATCAATCGTAGCATGAAATTTCTTTGGATTTTATTTATTTTAATTTAACAGTTTCATGAGAGTTAGTTTCTCTGATTTCTGATTTGCAATTTAATTTATTTTTGTTTTGGTTTTGATTGGTTTGTATGAAGAGATCAATTGGAGAAGTTCAGATCTGAGACATTTTGGAGCAATGTAAAGAGACCAAGAAAGATAAAATCGAGAAATTTGCAGCTCTAATTCAGGATCTGGAAAACTACTCTCAACAATTCTCTATTTTGGAGATTTCTTGTAATTATTAAATAATAGTTTTGAGAATGAGGAGGGGGTTCCTCTTCTCCGCAACTAGAGGCTTTAAAAGCACTATTGTAATAGAATATTATAGTTGTAGGTGAGGATAAAACTTTAGATTTGAGATTAGGGGAAAACTCTATGATTTTTCTTGTTGTGCATTTTCACTATTGTAATGTACCGTGAGTTGAATTATGGAGAGATAGAGTATTTTTAGTTATGAAAGAGAATGTTCTTTTGCACACTGTTAGCAATTTCTCCAAGGAGCTGAAGCTGCTCAAGGACTACAAATTATTGTAATAAGGTTTTGATATGTTTTTAATTAATTTTCATTTCATGTGCACTATTGTGTGGGACATAAATTAATCATTTGTTTATTATCATAATTTCTGCAATTGATTTTAATTCTTGTTCTAAATAGTGTATGGAATTATGATATTGAGCACTATTTTCTATCGATTGTTTTATGCTATTGAAGTTCTTTAAGGGCTATATCTAAGGATAGAACAAAATTAGAATTGTTATGAATTCATTGTAATAGGAATGTGTTAAGCAATAACTATTTATTTTTTAAATACATTCCCATTTTGTTTTCTATTTCATTAATTGAATAAACTACTTCTTTAATTAATGAAAATTATATAATGAATTCAATCATATAAACAATTATCTTTCCCTGGTTAGTTATTCCATCTTCTCTTGAATTGAGAGAAGGCTATCCTTTCCCAATTTGAGATAGGATTAGTTTTACATGTATCTTAGAGTAAAACTGCATTTAGTTTTAAATTTTTACATTCTAGAAGTCCCCTCATACAAGGGAAGAACTTAGTTGCGATATGGCTAAGTCGTAGAGTCCGAGTAAGGATCACTTTCTTGCAAGAGATCTACAAGAGGGAAAATCTGATTTCTCTCTTTCTATTGGAAAGTAATAGACATACTGTAAGCTAGCAAAGATAGAGAGAGGGTAACTAGACTCAATTGAACCATTCAGAACCATTACACCAAACAGATAAGAGCTTAGATGGGGTTTTGACTGGGTGGTCTCCCTTACATGTTGATAAGGTCATTTTTGACCATCAACAGAACCGCAATGGCCAAGTTAGCAAAATTTAATTTATGTACATATTTAGTCCTTAAAAAAAAATTATAGTGAAAACTTGTAATGGCATTATAAGTTAGAGTAGCTTTCAAAAACCAACAATGACTATTATTACTATAGAGAAATTTTGTAAAAAATTGTAATCAAAACCAAAAATGGTATTATAGGCTACAATGATTTCTAAAAAACATAAATGTAATTTTAATTGTAGAAAAAAAAATTAAATAAAAATAAAAATAAAAATAATTTTTTTTAAAAAATTACCTCCTTTTTTTGTTTTCTTAGAATTTTTTGTTAACAATGTTATTGTTAATTTAAATTTTTTGTAGCAAAATATAGTAGACTTCCTCAATGCACTTGTTTCAGAAAAATTGACAACCACTACAATAGGAACTCAATGAAGTTCCACCACAAAAATTATCGATAGATGTCGTGTTGATAATTCATCATTATACCCATGCGAGAGGTATTGTCAGCCACTATTTCAAGAAGCAATCAACACATTCAACATAGGAAAATTTAATAACCACTAGACCAAATATTTAACAATACAAGTGCCACATAAAATTTTAGCAACCATGAT
Organism: Pinus tabuliformis; assembly: GCA_031772625.1. Classification (NCBI taxonomy): domain Eukaryota; kingdom Viridiplantae; phylum Streptophyta; class Pinopsida; order Pinales; family Pinaceae; genus Pinus; species Pinus tabuliformis. The sequence goes on along the minus strand of CM062819.1, from coordinate 1,230,161,649 downwards.
GCCAAAAGTTTAATCATAAAATATTGTCGACATTATCCGTATCAAAAGAAAAATTATGCATATGCTGCCATGAACAACTACAAAAACAACCAACCTTAGGCTATACCAAGTTTCACTAGCAACATGCAAATCCTTTTGAACTAGACTACCTTGTGTCAGGTAATTCTTTTTTATTTCCTACTTAATGGTTATTTCTACTACATGTGTTCGACCATTATGTGATATAATCCACACTAAACTTTGATTTGACTACTATCCTTGTTGGCATGTGTGACACAATTTTTTCCCAAATATTTTTAGCTTTGTGCATCGTTTTTTTAAGGCGTTGTTGTTTACAGAGGCCACAAATTTGCCTTGAAAGTTATTTTTTGCCAAAATCTGGTGATTTTTTTTCTTAAAAAAATCTAATCATAGGAGTGTTTGAATTGTTTTTTTGATGGTGAAAATGGACTCAACACCATAAAAAACCCCATAAGCACCCAAAATCCTGAAGTTTGACAGCTGTAACCTATATTTCCCAAAATTTCTGTTGGATTTTGGCAAAACTCATGTCGGGATTTCCACTATTTTCCAAGTGAATTTGTAGCCTCTGTAATTTTTATTTTTATTTTTTATGATGAAGTGTTCCGCAAAGTCATTCATTTTTTCACACACCTTGCTTTACTACCACTACCATTTACCACTTGTTCAATTAAATAACCCACTATGAGTGGCATTAATAAGTGATTGAAGGGGAAATAAGTAGACATCATGAACGAGTGTAATAGAATTGTGAAAGGATTGGAAACGTATCATACCTATCCTATTTTTAGGAAAAATAAATTATGGACTATTAATTAACAATAAGGGATGATATTCATGCAACTCTTAAAGCAATTCAAATCATGCTACATGTAAAAACAATAACTTGTTATTTTCTTTGTGAATGAATCTCTACAATAAGATTGATATTCAGGATCTTCTTGTTGACATTTGTTAGCTTAGTAATTAAGACATATGGTAAAATTGGATGCCCTGATGATGGTTAAAGAAGTGATGTAGTGATTGTAATATTTGAATTATGACGATACACCTGTCAGTTGCCCTAATCATATGACTCTAATTTTTGATGAAAAATTGATGTCATGTTCTTATGTGATGATGAAGTAGCTGATGCTAACATGTTATGACCTTGATGAATATTTGTTTTAGAATATGATATAGTTTGATGATATAACAATTCTAATAATGCATGATAGTATTATAGACAGGCTGATGTCTTGAATGATGATGACTGAAGTGAATTTCCATTAAGAGGGAGAATCTCTCCATAATATCCCTTCACCTATTTTCATTTACATTAAATGTGTAAAAGATTCTTTATTATTGAAGTAGGATTTTTTATATAAATAAGATTTTTGATATAAAAAAACAAATATATGATATTGTTGGTCTACAACAAGTTATGATTTGAGAAGAGAGGGCTTCCCTTAGTCTAAGCCCCAACTGCATGGAAAAAATATTATCAGTGCGGTTATAGAACTCCAACTACACGTAACAAATCCTATGGGTGCAGTGATGCTTGTAGGTCATAGAAACTGAAGTTTTATGCATAAAATCAGGAATGCACCAGGAGAATGATAGTCCTACAGATATGGAGAAGACAACAAAAAGTTCTATGAGAAAGGAAGTTTGAATGTTTGACTTATTGTAGAGAATGTGAATGTGTTGACTAAACTTGTGTTTGCAGATGTGTGGAATATGCATATTAGTATGTTATTTTGATTTGATCATTTGATAACATTTGTAAGTGTTTAACAAGATTTGGCCTTTTGACATAATACTTGATAGTTCATATATATGGTTTATAACTTTTGACATGATGCTTCATATGTTTTGGCTTATGGATTGTTTGAATTATCTGTGATAACAAATTAGGGTTTTTGATAACTGATGATTTTCCTTGATGACAATGATATGTGGGCATAGTAACTTTCAGTGACTAATATTGGTATTCAATAATGATTTTGTATTGGTTTCATTGGCTTTGACACATTGATTGAAGTATAAACAATTATCTCACAATGAATGGATGTAACTTATATGACTTATCCCTGATGTATACATTCATAGTTAGTGGAAGAAATTATTCATGCTATGATCATAAAGATGGCTTGATAAAGTTTGATTGGATAAGAGCTCTACTTGACACATGGTCCAAAGAGTTTGTCATAGTGATATTAGCAGAAAATTTTATGACTTTGATATTAGCTTTGATTTGGAATCTAAGGCTTGATAAGTTGACTTAGTTGATTTGATTGCACAATATTGATTTGTGTGACACTGATCATATTGGTTTGGTCAAGTGTTATGTTTGCAGAAAACATTATATGAAGAAAGCTTCCCAAGCCTGCTATGTCCGGATTGAGAGTTACCTAGTAAAGCTAGGAAGATGTGCCAATCCAAACCTCCACTTCAAAAGTGGTCCAACGTATGACTTTGATTTTGGTTTTATATACTAATGGTCTATTTATGATAGGTAATGAGTATCTGATGATAAAAATAAGAGGGAGTTTGCCTCTGAAGTTCAAAATGATGAATCATGGCATGATGGATTACTTTCCGAAGTTTAGAAAAGAAAATCTATATCGTGAAGCTATTGAAGAGTTTTCAGAAAGTGGAAATGCAAATCCTTGAACACTCTGATTGAATTTCAAGAAGTTATGAAGGGTTATTGTTGAACTTGTCTTGGAAATCGATAATTGATTGAAGCATTGATGTTTTGTGTGATCACTCATTTGTATTTATATATATATTGCATAGAACCTGAATGAATTCATGATTGAGTTGCTTCATACACATTGAGATGCCACCAAGCACACTTTGAGATATTTACATGGGATGATCAATTTTTGGTATGATATATGACTGGATGGATGTTATTCCCAATCATTATTGATGAGATGAGAACAACTGGGTACTGCCTTAGTATGATATTTTTGGATGAGAATTCCATAGCTTTAAGCATGGTCGAGATTGAGTATGACATTGATGGCATGGCTAGCTGTGAGGTAGGTTGAAGAAACTCTTTGGAGAGTTGTTTGAGCATGCTATGGATATGACAAGGATACATTGTAGTAATATTGGGTGGGATATGATTGGCAACGAATATAGTATATAGATGGGACTGAGATGTCCTCATATATTGAGATAGTGCTCTTGTATGAGACAAGCTTAGGCTTGTGGTTGTTTCCCTCCTGAGAGGGAGGAAGAAAAAGGTATCCTTTTGTGATATGAATTTTTGTTCTAACATAATATTTTATTTGATGTCCTTTATGAACAAGAGATTGCTGCTATGGAGACATGATGAATGAACTCTTCAGTGTGTTGTTCAAGTTGATACCAAATATGAGCACAATGATATGTTGTGATCTATAGAGAGAGATTTATCTAGAACATTAAGCCAGCTCTTCCCCCCCTATGTGAGCTCCTAGGGTGAGGAATTGAGATGGAGGGATCCTTGGGTTGAGGGATCTCTATACAATAGGGTTATAGATGTTGCTCCCCTATTCGTTACCCCTAAAGTTGGAGATGTTGCTCCCCTATCTTGGTCTTTGTAGAGTATCCCCCAGTTGGAATCATACCCACAAGTTAGGCTTGTTGGGATTACCGCTCCTAGTTTGGACAACAGTTGAGAGATTACTTGGGGTTGTACAACCCAAGTTGATTATGATGCAGGTGTTCTATGACATGACTATTGAGTGTAATTGTTGGGAAGATTGGTGGGAAATAGGATGGGTTGAGATGTGCTCCCCTATATCACCTATTGCTCAATATGAGGTTGAAGATGTTTTTCTCCCCCATTAGATTCCGAGTTAAGATTTTCTCCCCGATGTGGTTTCAGGTTAAGGTGTGCTCTCTGATATTGTTTTAGATTGAAATTAATCTCCGACGTGATAAAGGGTGGTAGCTTAGGCTCCCCTCCAATGTCAAATTCTTCTTTTTTTAGATTTGATAATGTTCATCATATGAGCAAATATAATCAAGAGATAAGTTTGGATAAGCAAATGTGAGAAAATATGAGTAGTGTCGACATTTGGTGACAAGATACTTGAGAGAGGATATGATTTGATGACATGATTCTTTTGATGATTACATGATGTAGTTGAAATTTCTCCCTAGCTAAAATGGAGTGTTAATTTGGAAGCTCAGTGACAAATTCTAACCATGGGAGGAGATTCATCTTTTCGAGAGGACCAATTTTGACTATTGAAGTGCTCAATTTGGACAAGGGAAAGTATATTTTTGAATTAATGACCACATGTGCATATTTGATCAAGTAGGTCGACCCTAAAGCAAATTGGACACTCTTATAAGTCTATAAATACAAGTGACATCCCCCTCATTTGGACATGATCATGAAGCATTCTTCTATTTTTTTTCTTTGGTTTTGGCTTGAACAAGTCTAAGGTAGTTCGCGGAGATTGGCTCGCATAGGTCTAGAATTACAAGGTTCGAAGCTTGCACACATGTTTAGGGTTTTGGTCACAACCGCAAGTTTGACATAGGTAGTTTTTGGTCACAACTTTAGGCTCACAGGCTCATGCGTGTGGTTGAAGGGTTTTAGCCGCACGCATGACACTTTGTCCGTGCGTTTGGGACCTAGGGTTTTTTTTTATAATAGTTGACTGCAAATTTGGCTCGTTGACTGTAAGATTCAGCAGTTGACCACAAACAATGACAATTGACCACAAGCTTCTGAAGCAGGGTTGTTATTATTAGCATTGTTGGGTTCATATTGTTGGATAGGATTATGATTGAAGATATGGATCATTGTACTCTTTTTTTCTTAATCATTCAATGAAAATCTAATAAGAAGAAGAATTTGAAATGGATTTCCCCATATTCAGTTTTGCCTTGGTCTTTGACCAATCATGGTGTCTCTATGTGTGAATGTTTTTCTTATATTGTTCCTTTATGTTCCACTGCATTGATGATGATGTTATTCTTTCTGTATAATTACATATGTTGCTAAATAATGTTGCAAATCGGAATACTATTATGATCTTGTGGGGTGAGTTTAATATGGAAATTATGAAGTACAATTATCAAAGCAAAGAACAATATAACCCTAAGAAAAATTAACATGTGTATCCATAATATATGATCCAGGTGGATACCGGTGGCCACCCACCTATTCCACTTGGACCCCCACTAATTTTTTCTTTCAGTTTCCTTAATTATAACACAATTTCATTTTGCTTAATTGTAACACAATTTACTAGTTTTGGCAGTTTTTTGGGTCTTGAACTTCCAGAGCCATTTTGAGGCCCTAAACGATGATTTTTTTGGAAACAAGCAAACATTAGTCCGTTGTTGATGTTTTCAGTTGAAAGTTGTAGTCCTCAGATAGATATTTTTAACGAAGTATTGTGAGTGTCAAATAGAGATCGTATGCCAAAGTTACGACCATGGGAAGTTGATGTACCAATTTACCCAAACGGGGCCCATAGTTTTGGCGCTTCATCTCCTATGGTTAGGTTTTTGGATGTTTAGGGTTTTCCATTGTTTCTCAATAATAAATAGGCCTTCAAGCCTCATTATAACACAGTTCAAAGGCATGTAGTCGCCACATCTCTTCTCATAGATAAGCTACCATCGCCTGAGCTAGTTTTATTTCCATTCTTTTTGTAAGCATATTTCAACATTTGAGATTAATGAAATGAAGTGTTATTTTTGCTACACCTCTGTATTTATGGTTATATCTGCAATTTGTTTCATCCTGTTTAATTTCAGATCAGTGATTAGAGTGGTCTTCTCTTCCTCTGTTTTTCTTTGCATGTCCCCAACGAGGCCAGGATATAAGGAGTTAGGGCTCCAACTTGTCGAACCTTTGCAAGATCAGCCTTGCAAATCCTGACGACCTCCCATGGCGAAAGAGAAGAAAGACAAGGGAGCAGGAGATCCTTTCAAAATATTGCTCGAATAAGCCCTCGAGCGATCGAGGAATGTGATGATGGAAAAATTTCCCAAATCCTTTAGCAGCTACCCAAAGGTGATGCATCTCCTTCCAACAACTACTCTTGAAGTGCCACATCCTTTAACGTACAAGTTAACTTTGACATCCCCATATTTGAAGGTCATATATCTGTAGACGTCGTAGATAAATGGTTAAATTGGCTAGAAGGATATTTTTCTGTTCATGAGTTTTCAAGCCAAGAAAATATCACTTTTTCACTTCTCAAAGCCACTCCCCACGTCAAGGACTGGTGGGAAACCTACTCTAAGAAGGACGAAAGTACAGCCTCAATATTTTCAGCCACACCCACTTGGAATTCATTCTGGGATGCCATGAAGTAGTAGTACTACCCTGTCAGGAGCTATGAGGATAGACACATAAAGTGGACCGCGCTGCGGCAGGGAAGGGACCAAAACGTGCTGAATTTTACCAATGTTTTTTGTACCCTTCACACGAAGTTGGGTATCAATAATTCTGAGCGATATTCGGTACTCAAGTACTGCGGCTCCCTACATAGGTACATCCAGGACAAGATGGATTTACTGGACATCTCCTTGCTCCACACGACATACTGATACGTTGTCAAGATTGAGCAAAAGTTTAAACAAAAGGAGCAAGATTTTGGATCTATGAATCCGAAGGGAAAGGCACCCCCAAACAACAGATCAAAGGACAAAGCCAGGGCGTGGCGAACTAGGACAACCCACTGAAGCCGTAAGAAAAGAACAACACGACAAAGACAAAGAAGGACACAGGAAAATGGTGTGAGTTCCATAAGAGCTCCACTCACAACACGAGTGAGTGTTAGGCCAAGCAATCACTGGTGGTCGAGCTAAAGGCTTCTGAATCAAACCCATGTTCTAACTCTGAGTCAGAACCCGACAAGGGGAATGAAAAATGGAAACAGATCATTAATGAGGAGCTTAGTTCCACCTTAGCCACCACTAAAATCCAAAAGAATGAGCCTGAAGATCCAGAGGAGGGGGAACGCCTCTTCCACTCATAGATGTGGGTGAAGGGTTCTCCCCTACAGTTCATTATTGACAACGGGAGCCAAAAGAACCTCATTTCAGTAGAGATCATGAAGCGGTTGGGCCTATTGACTACAACACATCCATAGTCGTACACCATCAGGTGGCTTTACCGAGAATGAGATCTTCGCGTTAGCCAGCAATGCAACCTTCCCTACAGCACCAAGCCCTTCATGAAGGTACTATGTGATGTTGCCCCTCTTGAATTTTGTGATGTATTATTAGGATAACCATACTTGTGGAAGAGACATCCTGTATATGCATCTAGGCCTCACTTTGTGATTATTAATTTGGAAAATAAGTTGTACAACATACTGAAGGTAGCCCTGCGTACCAAAATCTCTTTGATCACTGCAAAGAAATGTGGTAAGATCATTTCACAGACCAGGAATATTTTTTCCTTATGATTCACCCTTAGGGCAAGAAAAAGATTATGGCCACGACTTCCAAACAAGGCCCCTCTGCACAAAAACAATAAATGGACAAGGTCGTGGAGGATTACAGGGACATTTTCTCCTCACCTACGGGGGTTCCTTTGCATTTTCAGGTCAAGCAATCCATCGATTTGACCCGTGACACACCACTACGCAATGGATTGATCTATCGACGCTCTATTCTGGAGAACGATGAGATCAAGAGGTAGATTTAGGTATTTTTGCAGAAGGGGCACATCAAGCCAATCTCATCTCCTTGTGGGAGCCTGATTGTATTGGTACATAAGAAGGATGGGACCTAGAGACTCTATATTGACTATTGGGTGCTAAACAAGATCACTGTGCGAAATAGATACCTAATACCACAGATTGATGACCTTTTAGACCAGCTCAAGGGGGCCAAATATTTCAACAAGATTAATTTAAAGTTTGATTATCACCAGGTTCCTATCGAACCCTCCGCTGTGTGGAAGACTACCTTCAAATCCAAGGGGATCCTTTATGAATGGTTGGTCATGCCTTTCAGGTTGAGGAATTCCCTCGCAACCTTCATGATATTGATGGACGACATCTTGTGATCCTTCACCAATGCATTCGTGGTGGTGTATTTAGATGGCATCTTGATCTTCAACCAGAGTTGGGAAGAGAACCTCCACCATATTTGACAACTCATCCAAACCCTACGACAACACAAGTTGTGTGCTAATTTTGAGAAATGCACTTTTGGCATGACCCAGGTTCAATATCTCGGGTACATCATTGATGAGTAGGTTGTGCATGTAGACCCAACCAAGATACAAGTCATTCGAGATTGGCCAACCCCAACCACTCTAACAAAGCTCTGCAACTTTCTGGGTCTTGCTAATTTCTACTGTAGATTCGTGTTGGGGCTCTCTCATATCGCTTGGCCTTTAAGTCAAGTCACCAAGGTTGGAGAAAAAGAAAATTTCTTTTGGTCTGAAACTACTAGAAGGTGTTTGCCGAGTTGAAGCATCGCCTCTCCTCTACATTGGTGCTTACATTACCAAACCTACATCAACCATTTGATATTGAGATAGATGCCTCCGACCATGATGTTGGTGCAATTCTTACTCAGCGGGGACATCTAGTGGATTAACACAGTGAGACACTTTCAAACATAGTCTGAAAGTATCCCACCTATGAGAAATAAATGTATTCCATTGTGCAGGCCTACAGTCAATTGAAGCATTACATTCTGGGGAAGGAAATGGTCATCCACACAAATCACCGACCCTTGCAGTTCATATAGACACAAAGGAAGCTATAGAACGATCACCATCAGAAATAATACACAAACCTACAATAGTTCCATTTGAACATTAAGTACAAGAAGGGCATCACGAATAATGTTGTAGTCTGCCTCACCTAACCACCAGTCACGGTGCTTATCATTATGCTCGACTCCTATGGGCACAAGACTTTGGGGTGGTCGCATCTTTACAAGAGTGATATATAATTCGACAACACATACAAGGCACTCCTAGAAGGTAAGAAAGTTCCAATTCTTTACCTCCAGGATGCACTATTATGCCACCTGAGACACATCTGTGTTCCTTTAAGAAAGCGTGCCAAGATGATTTAGGAGGCGCACTATAGTTGTGTTGCTAGACATTTCAGAGTAGAGAAAATAGTGGCAATATTGCAGAAGTATTTTTATTGGCCAAACCTTCATCAAGATGTTGGGAAGTACATTCAATCTTACATTTCCCGCGCCATTACTAAACCAACCATCAAGAAGCAAGGCCTATATACTCCTCTACCTACTCCTGGTCAACCTTGGGAATCCATCTCCATGGATTACATGTCAGGCCTTCCTTCTACTAAGCACGACAATGACTGCATTTTTTTGGTCGTCAACAACTTCTCTAAGATGACCATTATGGCAGCCTACAAGAAGAATATCACAACAAAGGCCATTGTTAAGCTCTTCTTTGAGAGAGTGTGGGTACACTTTGGGATCCCACAATCCATCGTCTCGGATTGGGGCAACAGATTCCTAAGTACATTTTGGTCAAGTCTCTGGTTGATGTTGGATACCAAACTTACTGAGTCCATGACTTTCCACCCCCAAACTGATGGCCAAACAAAGTTCGTCAACGAGATGATCGTACACATTCTGTGCATGTACAACTTGAAGCATCCACGCACATGGAATGAAATCCCCCGCTATGTCCAACATAGCTACAACAAATCTCTCCATAGCTCAACATGCCACAACCCCTTTGAGGTAGGGCTAGGATTTTAGCCATTATGTCCCATTTACTTGGTCATACCATTTGAAACCATGTAGGCAGATTCAACTCATGTCTAGCTCGAAGCCGACAGGGCTAATAACTTCATTGAGTGCATTCAACACATCTGCCAACAGGTCCATGATATATTAGACAGAGTCAATGCTAAGTACAAGCAGCGCCATGATCAACATCGAGTGTCGCACAAGTTCTAGGTGGACGACAAAGTTTGGCCACATTTACAGAAGGAATGGCTCACTGGACCCCACCGCAAGCTTCGCCCGTTCCGATATGGGCCATAAACCATCAACAAGTTTGTAGGAGACAATGCTTTTGATCTCAACATCCCACTATTCCTTGGCTTGCACCTAGTCTTCAATGTGGACTGCCTTTGGCCATACTTTCCACCGTTACTGGACACATCAGACATTGCAGAACAACTCACATCAACTGAGCTAAATCCAGACTACATGAAACATGCCACAACTGATCAGATCATTGGCACGCAAACCAAGAACACTCACCAATAGAAGATCTAACTATATCGAGTTGTCAAAGCTGGCCAACTCCTGCACCAGGGCAAGTGGCTCACAAGGGACCAAGTTCAACAGAGGTTTCCCCATCTCATGGAGATACTAAATGCAATGGGGACCATTGCTTCCTAAGAGGGGAGGCCTGATCCAGGTGGATATTGGTGGCCAACCCCTATTTTCCACTTGGACCCCCACCATTTTTTCTTTCAGTTTCCTTAATTATAGCAAAATTTCAGTTTCCTTAATTGTAGTACAATTTACTATTTTTGGCAGTTTTTCAGGTCCTGAACTTCTGGAGCTGTTTTGAGTCCCTAAGCGATGTTTTTTTGGAAAACAGGGAAACATTGGATTTCCATTAATGCTTTGAGTCAAACTTTGTATTCCTCATATAGATCTTTCTAATGAGGTATTGTGTGCGTCAAACGAAGATCGTATGCCAATGTTACAACCCCAGAAGTTGATGTACCAATTTACCCAAATGGGGCCCATAGTTTTGGCACTTCATCTCCTAGGGTTGGGTTTTTGGATGTTTAGGGTTTGCCATTGTTTCTCAATAATAAATAGGTCTTTGAGCCTCATTGTAATACAACTCAGAGGCATGTAGTTGCCACATATCTTCTTAGAGAAGCTACCATCACCCGAGTTAGTTTTATTTCCATTCTATTTGTAAGCATATTTCAGTATTTGGGATTAATGAAATGAAGTGTTATTTCTACTGCGTCTCTGTATTTATGATTATATCTACAATTTGTTGTGTTCCTGTTTAAGTTTAGATCAATATATTTCAATAATTAATGAAATAAGTAAGAGTTCTTAATGTTTTACCAATTTCTCCTCAGGTAATTCTCATCTAATCCATTTTATATTAAACCATATTGCCATACATAAAATTTAGAATATTCATTAAAAAATTTTCCTATTATTAATTATATATATTAATTAATCCATACCGCTCAATGCAGACATCATAGTGTAAGATCAATAAAACTTACTAAATTTCCATTATAATTTTCTTTTTAATGAAATATTTATATAACATTTGCCACATTAATTATATATTAGTTAATCCATCCTCAATGCATACATCATAGTGGAAGATCAATAAAACTTTCTAATAACCATTTTAACCCTAAAAAGAACTTTGTCATAACCCAATGCTTTATGTTTTTAACATTATTCTATGTGATTTCGTTGAAATAGTTTTTTAAAGCGATTATTAACTATGACCAACAAATACGTTTATTTCTATATTTTTAACTATATTTATACACTCATAACAAAACCATTACTTTGGTATCAATACGACTACATGGAAAAGAATTGGCTTTAGTTGATTGAGCCATTCGGAAAAGAAAAGATCGAGCTATGACTTGAGGGACACACTTTGCTTCTTAAGTTGAATAAACACATGGGTTTCCGTTTGCGAAAAATTAAGAAATATACATTAGTAATGGATTTGGGAAGTGACGCGACTCGTAACTAGGACGCTTTGGTGCTTTATCTTGTGGCCTATGGGTCCCTTTGCAATTTTTTTATTTTATTCCAACTAATTACTAAGTTAATGATGGTTATAGACGTTGTAAACAGAAATTCCTCCCACATTGACACTATTAGGAGAGGAGGTACGTTACCTCATTTATCACATTCTTTTCAAGATATGATAATAGCTTTGGTTAGAATTGTGTTTAAAGGATATTTCAAGGTTTTGATAAGTTCCACACAATGATGTTTTGGATCTTCCTTAAAAAGACTTCTATATACATAGGCAAACCCATCATGTGGTTGAGTTTGTTTTTAAACCATTTTTATTTTTATTATATATATATATAATAATGAGTAGATTTTTTATTTAAATATGGTGCATCTGTTCACAAACAAACTTGAGATTTTACATAGTGATTTCCAGCCTTTTAAGGACATGTTTTACATTATTTGGTTTTCATACCCACTATACAAGTGTTCTCTGTAGTGCATACAAAAATTCTCATTCACAGATCTCTTATCACTGTAAATTCTTCAAAATTGAAGCAACCAATATTTACATTTACATTTTGTCATTTGAAAACCAAGAGAGATTAGAAAAGACTAAAAGTCTAAAAGTCTAGAGGCGCTGGACAGTTAAGGTCTAGTACGGTGGAGACTACTTTGGCATTCTTGTATAGGTCCTATTCAGTGGAGTCCTCCTCGTTGTTCTTGCTGATATCCGCCACCGTGAGTTTCAACTACTGAATTTGTTAACACAATGCTTCCACTTCATCCTCCAGCTGGTGGATTCGGTCCCTCTTCTCCAGTTGTCTCTCCTACATTGTGAGATTCTCTTGCTGCTAAAAGTACACGTTGTGCTGCAAAGTTGCCAGGCCTTCTCAAAATTCCAAGTGCTCCTACTCGCAAGTGGTGTAGGTTGGCCGAATTCTCCTTTCATCCCAAAGACTTCCAGCACACTACCGTCCCGACCTAGGCCTCTGACTACCCAAAGAGCTTGACTAAGGATTGTCATCTTCACTCTGCCCCTTGGATCCATCTTCTGACATTCGAGAATGTCACAATTGCTTCTGTTCCCCCTGCTCAAGTCTTGGATTCCCTTGACCCACCAATCCACCTCACGAGCCAGCTACGCTGCCCCAAGGATATGTCCCAAGATCCCCTCACAGACTAGAAGAGTAGAAGCCTTCTCACCAGTTGCAAACTCAGAGCCGACCGAGATCAATCGGACTTCCCAATTCAGTGGAATAACATTACCAGCCCCAACTACTGCACCCTTCCCATTAATTACACTCAGGCCCACTACACCACGAAGCTTCTACTTTGAAATCACTGCTCCAGGGTCCTGGCCCTAGACCCCCTCCCAGTCATGAAGCTTGAGAATTTTCACAGCAACTATAGTATCAAAAACTGCCGAATTCTGATGGTCCTCCCTATGTGGGTTGGCTTCCAAACCTTTCTTGAGGGTCTGATCCAAAGTCCCCTCCCAATTCAACAGAATAACAATACCCAACACTGTGCTACCCCTCAGACCAACCACAACACTTAGATTCGTAAACCCCTACAGCGTCCCACCGAAAAGTTCCGACTCACCGGGCTCCCTAGGATTCTTTCTAGCACTCCAGTCCCCACTAAAAACACTCAACGACCTCAACTTCAGCCTCAAGGCCTGTGTAGAGACCACTTGAGCTAGAAGGAGCATTAACCCATGTGAACTTCTTTTATTGTTATTCCTTATATAACAGTAACTGTGCCGCGAAATGTTGCAATACCTGTTGAGGAAACTAATGGGGCTATGCTCCTGATGATCTTCCATTAATTCCCAACCTTCCACCTTAATTTACCATCATTGATCATTATCCTTCATTCTCCTTCTGATTTTGCTCCCAAGAGTGTTCATGATCGATCTGTGTTCAAGAAATAAATGTTGCTCCTCTCTTCCCCTTATCCCACATAAATAACCAGGGTGAAGGAACTGAAAACGCACCAAGAGATCCATGTTATTAATAAATATAGTACCTGAGTGACGATAACATACACGTTGCGGGTGAAGGTATAGGACGTGCTTTCCACAAGGCTCTTGAACAAATCAGGGAACGCAAGGAGATACTCTGTGGAGCCCAAGTGGTGAGGGGTGAGGTGGGCAAGGAAGAGGAGCATTGCAAAAGAGAGGGGAGGCAAGACAAAACAGAAGAGGGGTGCGACAGGGGAAAATAAAGGGGAATGTCGGAGGGAAGGGATGGGAAGGATAAAGAGGAGAGAGGGGAAGCAAAGGGAGGGGGAGGGAGGGATAAGGGGCAGGGGGGTATACTATGGAGTCAACCCAATAAATCTAAAATTAAATTCCCTAATTCTAAGGTTTGTTATCGCCCAAGAAAGGCTTAGATCAGCCTCCACTATCCAGGAATTGTAAATCATTAACCAATTTATGGGATACTAGTTGTGCACATACATCATTTACCACACTCCTTTCTTCTATCAACTAGCAAGAAAGGTTAGCCTGTTTGTTGGCTTCTTGATGATTTCCTCTTAGAATATGGAAGAAGGTCACCGAATCAAAGGATGGGATCATCCCTTTGGATCTGTTGATAATTCAGTTTAAAATTGTGTTTTTTGCAGATCAGGCATAGTTCATATGTTGTATTATAATCATGGAGTCTCCCATCACCTGCAGGGCTTTTATTCCTTTGTTTTGAGCCCAGGTGAGGCCCACAAATAATCCATACACTTTAGCTTGATTTTTTTTCTTCCATCCAAGCCCCCAAGCATATCTATATTCAATGATTCCTTCAAGATTAATGAGAATCCCTCCCCCTCCTCCCACCCCAGGGTTACCTTTTGATGCCCCATTGAATTGAAGGGTCCATTTATTTTTGGATCTGAGCTAGTCCACCAGAGCTTCTGAGGACAACCTCATAATCCACCTTGCCCGATAGGCAGAACTGCTCCCCGAAACCTAAGAGGCCAGGAGAGACACCCATGGAGCAAGCCAGATGGATTCAATCTTATCCAAGGATGGGTCTGAATCTAGTTTGTGCAGTGCCATACAAGTTGAGAGGGAAATCATGGCTACTACCCCATCCAAAGGTCGAGACTTTTTAAATATTACCTTATTTCTTCATAACCATATTTGCCAACATACATATTTTGGAAGAGCCAACCCGCTTTCTTTGAAATTTCTTTTGGCCTGAAGGGAGCCCAAATAGGATTTGGGCCAAGAGTTAAAGAAGATCAGGGGTCGAAAAGCCAAATTGTTCTGCAATAAAGAGGCCTAAGACCACCGCAAAAACTTCTTTAGTTACATGACGGTGGAGAAAGAGGTAGGGGATTGTTTCCTCCTCAGATTCACATAGCGCGCATCTTGAGGGGCCAATCAGTCCCCTCTTTTGAAGATTTTCCACTGTAAGAATTTTCTTATGTGAGAGTAGCCAACATAAAAAATTGACTTTTGAGATGGCATTCCTTTTCCGTATTTCCCCCAAATAGAGTTTTTTGGAGGTAATTTGGAGTTTAAGAGCATGTGCGAATACCCGCCTTTAACTGTGTAACTGACATTCTTCCAACCCCACTTGTCTGCCTTTGTCAGAGCTTTGGGGGCACATCCCCTTAACTTCTTTAAAATATTGTCTCTTTGGATGAGAAGTGCCTCCTGGACATTTTCAAGCTTCCAACCCTTCCAACCTCTTTGCTGGTTCCACTCCATAATCTGGCCTAGATTTTCCTCCCCCCTACTGTAGAAGAAGTTTTTGAGATTCATTACAGATAGGTCAAAATCAAAGGGTTGAAGCCCCATAATTGAATCAGAGAAAATTTTGGTGGAGGCTCCATTTCCCATAATTTTTCTTATATTTTTGGTGATAATATCCCTGGAGGAGAAGATCAGTTGCCAGATGGGGGAGCCCATACCAAAGAAGTCACATCCCCCACTAACAATTTGCTAAGATGGATATTAAGCATTGATCACTTGGGACCACCATTGACCCGGCTTCGTGATCAAAGTCCAGTACATTTTTTCTCACATTGCCAAGTTAGATACCTTCAAATCCCTGATTCCAAGACCTCCATGCTATTTCAGAGCTCTGGTCATTTTCCAATTTACTAAATGATATTTCTTTGTTTCCTCTTTCCCTCCTTCCCACATGAATTTTCTTATATATATGCCCATTTGCTAAAGAATGCTCTTGGGGGCTTGAAGGGCAGTGAACTAATACAGAGGAATCGTCGACAAGAATGACTTAATGAGGATTTCTCTTCCAACATAATTAAGACAAATACCACCCCAATTTACAATTTTTTTTTTTATTTTATCTTGCACTTTTTGTCAAGCATGTGGTGTAGCTCATCTTCAGAAGATTGGGATCCCTAAATAATTGAAATCTGTCCACTCTCGGATTGCTTTAAACCCCAAGATTTATTCTATCTTTTTTTCCTTATGTCTTGAGATGTTCCAACTATAGATGTGGCTTTTGATATCATTAGTGGCACCCCTGGAAGCACTAAGGAATCTATCTAAGATTCTCTTAAAATGGCGAGCGTTTGTGGTCAAGGCTCCTCCCATCATAATAGTATGATCTGCGAACTGCCCATGATTTATACTTCTGATGCCTTCCTTGTAGCAGATGCCAGGGAGGTTGAGGGAGACTCTTTCAAGCTCCACTTTCCGACTCAGGGAATCCGCCATGATAATGTATAAAAAGGAGAGAGGGGTCACCCTTGTCGGAAACCCAGCGAGGCTTTGAAGAATCCATCCGCTCTTCCATTTACCAACAGAGCAATCGAAGGGGAGGAAATACTAATATTTATCCATCTGATGAAGGTCTCAGCCAACCCCATTTTCGTGAGAAATTTTAACAGGAACCCATGCCTAACCGAGTCAAAGGCATTTTCTATGTCCATATTTATAATCATACCTTGATCACCCTTGTGCCAGCTTGAATCCAAAGCTTCTGGATCATGATTATATTATCAAATATTTTCCTACATGGAACAAATCCCCTCTGGTTTTCAGAGATCATAGAAGGCAATAAAGGCTTAAGGTGACAGGCCAGTATCTTCAAGAAGATTTTGTAGGAGACATTGCAAAGGGGAATAGGGCAGAATATGGAGAACGAGGAGGGGTTTGATTCTTTAGGAATTAAGGCCAGGAAAGAAGAGTTTATGCCTCCCCCCATCACAAATCTTTTGAAGGAGTATCCCACCAGTCTGCAAAGGTCTCTCTTCATAACATCCCAAAAGGAGTGATAGAAGCGTGTTGTGAATGCATCTGGGCTATACACTTTATCTAGGGGAAAGGAGTAAATTACGTCGGGGGGGGGGAGTTAGAGAGAAATTCCACTCCTCCGTCACCATTTGAGGGATGCTCTCAAGAAAGTAGTCTTCGTTGGCAAGATCCCAAGTGCTATCCTTTGTATAAAAATTTTCAAAATGTTCCACAACTGCTCTTTCGATTTCCTCAAACTTATTGTTGGTCTCCCCCCCCCATGAGTTATCTGAGTTATATTTTTTTTTATTCCCTGAAGTTGGCTTGTTTGTGGAAGAATTTAGTGTTCCTATTCCCTGTCTTAAGCCAGTTATTTCTTGATTTTAGTCTCTATTATTCCTCTTCTTTTCTTAGGTTTGTGTGGAGAGCCTTAAACGTTTTTGCTTCCTTACAGAGGTCTGATTCCTATATCAACATTATTTCCATTCTCCCTTGGATTGCAACAAGTTTCCCTTCCATGTCTTTGATGTTGTTATGTCTTTTAGATTGATGATCCTTTAGCCATTTTTGGATGTCACCTTTTAGCCTGCGAATATTGGACTCCCAGATGGTGATTGTGCTTCCATAAATCCAACCAGCCTAGGAGAGGGAGACCATTTCCAAGAAATTGGGGGCTTCCAGCCAAAGAGGAGAGAATCGAAAGGGGATAGGGCCTAAATCCAAGGGCTGAGAAACTGCCATGTTGATCGGGCGGTGGTCCGAACCTGCCCACACCATGATGGAAGATTTGAGGCTATAATTCAGGGTTAGGAGGTTATCAGTAGCAAGGAAACGATCAAGTCAGGATGCTATATGAATTACCCCCCTCTTTTGTTATTCCAAGTGTACATAATTTTTTTAGGTTTGACATCGAAAAGGTTCAGGTTTAGGATGAGGTCCTCCATGTATTCTTACTGGACATCAAAGATGATGGATCCTCCTCTTTTTTCATGGCTGCCCATTGTTGTGTTGAAATCTCCACCAAAAATGTAGTTATGCCCGAACTCTATGTCTTTTAGCTCCATTAGGGAACTCCAACATTCTTGTTTTCCTCGAAAATGTGTGGGCATGTATACATTGACCACTGTGAAGGGATGTTGTTTCTCTTTAATATTAAAAATAGTTTCTATCAAATGAGTTGTTTTTAAGGGACTTACCAGTTGTAGCTTCGAAGGATTTCATAATGTATAGAGGCCTCCTGATGCTCCTCTTAAATTGACTGATTCCAATTTTCTAGTATTCCAAAATTTGTTTTCAATAGAGTTGATAGACTCTTCATCCAACTTGATTTCCTGTAGGAGGTGGACATCTCATCTTTCTTTACTGATTAGGTATTTCACTTCTATAATTACTTTTATAGGTGCCAGGCCCCTACAATTCCAAGATATGATATTCATTAATCACTTTTTTGAGTTCCTCGCTCCCTTTCTAGGGCCCGTATTGTTTCCTTCTTTTCCTCCTCCTCCTTTGTTCCCTACACTTGCTAGCTGACGAGGAATACTGTGTCGACTCCTAACTCTTTGTATTTTTCAGGTTTCTCCCTTCTGACTTCCTTGTTTGTTTTTCTTCCTCATTTCTTCCCTTTTCTGATGGGCTGCTTCAGGCTTGCCCCCCTAGGTATGTCATCAGCAAAGCTCAGCTGTGGAGAAGGTCTCAGGCCTTCTGTAGATGTCAAGAATCCTTCTGCATCTTCATCCTCCTCTGATGATTCATTAGAACTATTGTCAGTGTCTAGGCTAGAGCTTGCCTCCTTATGATTGTTTGAGGGGTGCCCCAGGGGAGTGGGAAGAGGGGTCGAGTCCTCTTGAGATGAGGAGGGGGGGAAGGGTAGTATTGAACCTTCTACAACAACTTCCAAATCTAGGATCCAAAAATGATTCTCCTACACCGACCCAAGGCCGCCCCCAACTGGCTTGCCTAGGGGGGGAGGTAGACTCCACTTCCTTTGAGACCAAAACAATGCCAAGGCCACCGACGTGCACAGAATATTTAGAAGACTTACACCGATTGACTTGTTGCCACTGATCTTTAGGGTACCCAAGTTGATTCTCCACAGGGACTCCACCTTTTAGGCAACCTTTTGCAAAGTTCCCATATTCATGGAACAAGTTACACTTAAAGGGAAGCTGGTCATAGTCTACTTCTTGAACATGCATACAACTATCCATTCAAATATTTACAACTGTTGGGATGCCCTTCTCTATATATTCCTCCACATAAATCGTTTCACATGATAAGAGACCATTATTTGGTTTAGAGCAGTCGATATACCGCCCCAGGGAATTCCCTATGAGCCTGAAGGTCACATCATTCCAACAGTGAAGGGGAAGGTAAGGAAACTTCACCCATAACGGGACCGATGAAGGGACATCATATTTTGGGTTGAAACTGAGACTCCAGCGATCCAATTAGAGCCCTTGGGTCCCCATAAAATAAGGAACACTCCTTAAAACTAAGTCATGGTCCAAACGACTCTCAAAATAAAAGGTATAGAAACCTTTGCCATAAAACGAGGAGATGTCTGCACCTTTTATGAGAGGGGTCCAGTTCTTCACAACCCAAGCCTTGAGCATCTGAGGGGAAGGCTAAAGGCCCATGAACTAGCCAATAAGGCCTCTATCTAGAAGCTGCAAGGCCCAAGAGTGGGCATGTGGGACACTTATTTCAATATTGGGGATCTCCGAAACTTTCTTCACAAACTTGGAGTCCCCTTGATTGCAGAATTTTGGAGTAGAGGCTGCCAGGGAGCTGAAGGTTGCAATCTCCGCCATGAGTGGTGCATACTACGTTGGCACAAATATTACACCACCAACCCCAAAACCAAGAACGACTGAAGAGCCCAAGATAGCGACAACTCTGGACAAGGAGTGCCCAACAACAAGGACAACAATTACCGATTTTTAATTATATTTTTTCCCTTTCATATCTGGCTCTCATTCCTAAAGAACCCAATCCAACAACTTTCAATAGATTTAGACCAATATCTCTCTGCAATTTCTCCTACAAAATTCTTACAAAAATTCTTGCAAATAGGATAAAGAGAGTTGTTCCTGAAATAATCTCGAAAGATGAGGGTGACTTTGTCCTCAATCGACAAATATTTCACAATGTAATTATTGTCCAGGAAGCAATTCACAAAAACATACAAAGGAAAGAGAAAGGAATTATTGTAAAGCTAGACATGGAAAACGATTTTGATAGAGTCAGCCGCACATATCTAGTAGCAGTTCTTAAAAAGTTTGGATTCTCTCAAGACATAATCGAGACCATACAGGCTTGCATCTCAACTCCATGGATAATGCCACTAATAAATGAAAGACCCAACAAATTATTTCAGAGCACAAGAGGGCTGAGACAAGGATGTCCCCTATCCTCTTTTCTATATATCATAATGGCTGAAACTCTAAGTGCAACATTGGAAAATCAAAGGAAAGAAAAAAAAAATCACAGGTATTCAAATATCAAAAGGTGTAAAAAATATCAATCATGCCCTATTTGTTGATGACACTCTTTTACTTGAGCGTGCCTACTTAAGATTGGTAGTATATATAAGTTCAGGAGCAACAATTGTGAAAGGTAGAGGGAGGAAGAAAACCTGGTTCTAGGGTTTAACAAAGGAAGTGACAGAGGTAAACAGGTAACCATGGAAGCGCAGGGAGGAGGGAGCTCCACTCCCTCCTACAGTAATGTAGTTTCAAACAGAGGAAGGGCAGGGAAAAAGAACAAGCCTCTACACTCCTCGGAGGACACGACAAAAAATACTGAAACCTAGAAGGTGGAAGGCAACAATACCCATGCAGAGCAAGGGACCCACGAGGAAGACCGACAGGAGGAGAAAGCAGAAGACAGAGGTCAGGGAACAAAGAATAGAACCAAGATGGGGCCCTGTAAACCCAAGACCAATACTAAACCATGGGTAATATTGAATGATCTAGCTCTGCAAGAGCACAGGGATCATATGGCAAACTATGCTATAATATGCAAATTTATGGGAATCTGGCCGACAAAGAAAGGGGAGTTAAATATACATTTTGGATCCAAATGTTTCTTCACAATGGTGTTCACGAACATGGAGGACAGAGATAGGATTTTTGAAGGAGGACCATACTTCTATGTGGCAGCTGGTCTATATATGCGGCCATGGACGATGAACTTTGTGCCGAAGCGAGAAACATTCACATCGGTACCGGTATGGATTAGACTCTACTCCTTACCTCTAGATTATTGGATGCCAGAGTCTTTAAAAGCTATAGACAATAAATTAGGTCATTTTTAAATGATTTCAGAGGCAACACTACAAGGTAAGTATACCTCCTATGCCCGTATATGTGTGGAGATGGACCTATCAGGAGCTCTTCCAGATGAGGTCATTCTAGAAGTCTATGATGACGAATGGGTTTAGACAGTTGACTATGAGCATATCCCATTCAGATGTCGCAAATGTCATGAGCATGTACACCTATTCAAATATTGTCCTCTTAATAAAAGGGAGCAACATATAAGCACCAATAAAGAAAAAGACCATACAGGTTTTACTAAAGTGGGAGGGAAAGGAGGGGGAAGGAAGATACAAAAGAATCCCAATGATAAAAAAACAAGAAGTCACAATAGATTTCAGATCTTAGAAGAAAGAGAAGAAGCTGAGGGCAATTAAAGGAAAACAGAGAATCCAGCAGAAAAAGGGAAAGGACAAGAGACCAGCATGGATTTCACACAGGAACAGAATGAGCACACAACAGACCCACTGAGCACCATGGAAACAGAAAAAGACCATGAAATGACTCAAAGTGAAAGTGGTATAGAGGACCAAGACTTACAGGAGATCCTGGAAAGGGAGAACCTAGAGCTAGAAAAGTTTCTAGAACAAGGAGAAAACCTGGGAATAAACTCCATACCACAGGAGGAAGTAGACAAGGTACAACAAATATTCCTTAACAAGTTACACCAAAAAGTTGTAGGAGTCAAAAGAGGACATGACAACCAGGAAAACAAAGGGGCTTCCTCAATAGGATTAATAACAGGAAAATTGGCAAAAAACCCAGGCAGGAAGAGAGGAAGAAAGAGACAAAAAGAATTGCTGCTAGAGTGTGGAAAACTCATGATTGACTCAAGAAGGATGAAAGACCTTTCCAGTTACTCCTTCAAAACCTCACCTCAATGAAGATCACAACCTAGAACATCAGAGGACTAGGGAGTAGAAGAAAACAGAGGAATCTAAGCAATAGGATCAAAGAGGAAAAACCTGACATAGTGTTTATATAGGAAACCAAATGCTCAATGGAGAAGGTCAGAGAAAAACATAGCAAACGGCTAAATAGATATGAATATCTTGAGGTCAAGGCAAATAAATCTGCTAGTGGCATTCTCACTCTATGGGATTCGCAGAAATTTGGTATGCTTGACGTGGAGGCGTCTAGACACCACCTCTCCTTGATTATCCAACCTGTAGGTGACAAGCAGTGTTACATGATCACCAATGTCTATGGTCCTCAACCAGTGGATGAAAAACTTCGGCTCCTCACTACACTGGAAGATATGAAAAAGAGATACCAAGCTTTACCCTGGATTCTAGGGGGAGATTTTAACATGATAAAATCACTCACGGAGAAGAAAGGGGGAACTAGAACACTTGGTAGGGATTTAGTTGCCTTCCAGAACTTTCTCACCAATATGAAACTGGTTGATATGGACACTAGCAATGGAATTTTCACTTGGAATAACAAAAGAGGTGGCTCTACCCAAGTAGCCTCAAAATTAGACAGATTTATTATCTCAGAGGAACTTCTACTCATGGGGAGTGGCCTGACAACGTTCATCCTTCCTTTTGGAGGTTCAGACCACTGGCCCATCCAATTGGAAGCTTCTCTAATTGGTAAACCAAGGAATAGCCCCTTCAGGTTTGAGAACGTTTGGCTCACACACTCAGATTTCCTCACAAATGTTGAAAAATGGTGGAAAGAAGAGCTACACTTGCAAGGTACAAAGATGTTCCTTCTACATCACAGGCTCAAACACATTAAAGGCAGACTCAAAGAGTGGAATAAAAATGAATTTGGTAACATCTTCAAAGCTAAAGGAGAAGTGGAAAAGAAACTGAAGGAAATAAATCAAATCCTTATCACAGAAGGCTACACAGAGGAAAGGAAAGAGATAGCAAAGTCACTTCAGCATGAATGGGAAAACAGATGTCTACAAGAGGAAATATTCTAAAGACAGAAATCCAAAGTCCAATGGATTAAGGAAGGGGAGCGAAACACCAAATTATTTCACAGATTCACCATAGCTCGCGGAAACAACAACAGAATTGTGAAACTTACAGATCATCATGGTGTAGAAAGAAACACTCATGAAGAGATGGAAGAGGTTCTAGTTTAGCATTTTCAGAGAATTGTTGAGGAAGCTACAACAAATAGATCACAGCTTACTGAAATTTTTTCATAGTATATTCCTAAACTAGTCTCCAAAGAAGACAATTACAATCTCAACAGACCAGTGACAGAGGAAGAGCTTGAGGAAGTCATCACAGAGATGCACAATGGGAAAGTTCCAGGCCTGGATGGCTTCAATGTGGACTTTTTCAAGACATGTTGGAGGATTGTAAAGCATGATATTCTGGAGGTAGTAGAAGACTCACGTAAATTTAAAATGGTCTTGAGGGCACTCAATGAATCTTTCATATCCTTAATCCCTAAACAGGAAAAGGCCACCTCTTCGGACAGATTTAGACCTATAGCATTATGCAATGTGGTGTACAAAATAATATCCAAAGTAATTGCCAACATACTTAAACCTATCCTCCCCACCCTGGTGTCTGAGGAGCAAATGGGCTATGTGGAAGGGAGACAAATTCTGGATAACATAATTCAAGCGCATGAAGTGGTTCATTCACTCATCACCAATAAGCAGGCAGGGATGATAATTTAGTTGGACATAGCGAAAGCCTATGACAAACTTAGTTGGACGTACATAAGAGCAGTACTAAAAGCATATAGCTTTGACTATAATTGGATTAAGTGGGTCATGGCTCTTGTTACCACTGCTAGCTGTTCAATTCCTCTCAATGGCTCTCCCTCAAAAACCTTCAAGCCTACAAGAGATCTCAGGCAAGGTGATCCTCTTTCCCCTTTCCTTTTCATCTTAATGATGGAAGGGTTAGGTAGAGAAATCATAAATACTAAGGAGGAAGGAAGAATTCAAGGTCTAAGACTCACCCGAGGAGGGGACATGATGACACATTAGCAATTTGTGGATGACACTATGCTTCAAGGCACACCTACAGTCAAGGAAGCAAAAGCATTCAAGCTAATTCTGCATGAGTTTTCTATGGCAACAGGTATTGAGGTAAGTCTTACTAAATCAAAGATTTTCTTTTTCAATACTAATATTTCGATTCAAAGAAATCTATCGAGAATTATGGGCTTTCAAAGAGATTCATTACCCTCAAAGTATCTGGGAGTTCCCCTCACTAATAAATCGTTGCACAAGGACATCTGGGAGCCTGTTTTAAATAAATTGAAAGACAAAATTAGTAGGTGGACAAATAGAGCCCTAAATCTAGCAGGAAGGCTGATTCTCACTAAGGCTATCCTCCAAACCATCCCTATCTATATGCAATCAACCATTCTAGCACCAACTGGGGTCAGTATTCAAATAAGAAACATTCAAAGAGACTTTCTCTAGGGGAAAGGTGAAGAAAAGAAGAAATGGGCCCTAGTGGCGTGGGAAAGGGTATGCAAACCTAAATCCCATGGAGGCCTAGGTCTACATGACCCAGAAATTCTAAACAGAGTTCTGGGAGCTAAAGTTTGGTGGAGATGGCTAAAGGAAATACAATCCCCCTAGGAAAAACTATGGAAGCAAAAGTATGCAATGAATTGGTAGGACACGAACCTCATAAGAATGACAGGACAAGTAAAAGGTTCTCAAGTTTGGAACAGGGCCTGGGAGAACAGAGCCCTAGTTCAAAAACATAGTTTCTAGGAGATCAGAAGCGGAAATTTGGCTTGGTTCTGGGAGGACAATTGGCAGCAGGAGGGCAATCTCAGTAATGAGGATTTAGCTAGCATCCAAACAGATACCATCAACAAAGGATTAAGGAGGGTTAGTGACTTTTGGGATCAATCAAGGAACAATGGAAAATGGAGAATTTGGAAACTTCCAGTTTACAATGAGATGAGCATGCTGAATACTCAAGCTACAGCCCTCAAAGGTCTTTTGGAAAAAAGGCAAATCTTAATCTCAACCTCGGATGATCAATTAAGATGGGGAAAGAACAAGGCAGGTCTCTTCACCCTTAAAGAGGCCAAAAGAATAGCCACAGGGCTTAACCTTCCAAGCACTGACAAGACTTGGAAAGAACTCTGGGATAACCCTCATTGGATGAAGGTCAAACTGTTCAAGTGGCTGGTTCATCAGGGCAAGATTCTGACATGGGATAATCTAAGAAAAAGAGGCTTTGTTGGCCCCTCAAGATGTCACCTGTGTGGACAACAGGAAGAAACCACAAATCATCTCCTCAACAGATGCTCCTACACTGCCACACTATGGAACTGGGTTGGAGATGTCTTCGAGCAAACAGACAGGCACGAAGATGACATCATTGCTACGCTGAAAAACTGGAGGAATTTTTTTTCAGATAATGATACAATAAACTCAGCCTGGGCGTTGACTCCAGGGTTCTTAATCTGGAATGTATGGAAGGAGTGCAACAACAGGATTTTCAAAGACAAAATGGGCCCGGTGAGCAACATCCTAAAGCTAATCCTCAAGCAACTCAAGGAGACTGTCCACATCCTAGGGGGGTGTTTCTACTGGAAAACCCATAGGACACAGAGAGGCCAGAATCCTGGAAAAGTTGGAGCTTCAGGTTCATCTCCCCCAGTGTCCTCTGCAGATCAACAAGAATACCTCAGAAGGTAAGGCTTTCTGGCAACCCCCTTCTCAAGGTTTTTTAAAATTTAACATAGATGGAGCCTCAAAAGGAAATCCTGGAGAAGCAGGTTATGGAGGGGTCATGAGAGATGAGGAGGGAAACATACAGGTCATTTTCTATAGTTATCTAGGGAAGGAAACCAACAATATGGCTGAGCTCATGGCGATGGAGCTATGCTTGGAAATATTGCTCAAACACAACATTCATAATGTCATCATTGAGGCTGACTCGAAGTTAGTAATTAATTTGGTCAAGCGGATAAGTGCAGGGGCAGCACTAGGGAAAAGCTCAAGTCACTGGCTACAAGTCTACCAAAGAATTCAATCGCACCTAAGAATTCTAAGAACTCTTAGGTTTGTGCATGTTCGCAGGGAAGCCAACAAAGTGGCGGATTGGCTTGCCAATGAGGGGGTTAGAAGCAAGTCTCCCGACATGTGCTGCTGGTGGGAGGAGGTAATGGATGACAAAATGAGAGATGAATGCTCAGTGTGGGCCCTCAGCGATAGACAACAATATCAGAATAAGCAACGAGACAATATTTCACTTCATGTAAATGCAGCATAAGTATTTCTCAGAGGTTGAGCATTGTAAGTTCTCACAAGAATCCTGGGCAAAGAAAGTCATTGGGCCAGAGCATTTTTGCTCCAAAGGAAAAAACAATGAGGAAATGGGCTACCGTGAAGAAGGACATTCCATGCATGAGGTGACCCTTCCGGGCATGTCGTCCTTGTGTAACGCATTGGAGGACAGAGGTTCTGGGAACTGGAATAAAAAACTGCTCGAGAGAAACCACCGACATCGAGCGCCCCTTGACCCGAAAGCGGTTTTCCTGGATGGTAAGCGATGCCACTTAGCAAGCGACATGTGGCGGGGGAAGAAGAGAGAATACTGCCCTCATCACGTGGTATTCCTCGGGCTTATCGACGGAGCGATGTTGATAGTGGTTGTCAGATCTAGAGGGGGGAGATCAACGGCCACAGTTTGTCGTGCAAGTTTGTGGGTCCGAAAGGTCAAAATTGCTTATGGTTTACCACTTTCATCGGGCACCCTCACAACAAAATATGGTTTACATGGAAAGCCAATGATGCCACTCAGTGAGCAGCACGTGGCGGGGGATGAGAAAGGAATACCACCCTCATTGGGCAGTATTTATTGTGCTTTTAAGCCGCGCAATATGGATACTAGCTGTAGGATCCGAGGGAGAAGATCGACGGCCAGCGTTGGTCGAGAAATTTAGGGGTTTTTTAGCGGGCTACAGCTTCGCGTGTTTTGGTTTTAGTCCGCCGGATCAAACGGAGACAGATCAATGGTGGCTAACTTTGGGTTCCACGTGCATGCTTAAGGTTCTAGGGCTATCTTGGCCTTGGTTTTAGTTTGCCTATGGACGAGTGTTTTTGGGCATGTTGTGTATTTTTCCCTCTTCCTTTGGGGGGGTTTGCGCCTCTGCGGGCTTGTTGTAACCTTTGCAATTCATTTTCTTTTCTAAGTCAATAGAAGAACCGTCTCTTGCTTAAGAAAAAGAAAAAAGATGACACTCTTTTACTTGGAGGGGCATCAAGTATAATTACAATAAGATTTAAAAAAGTCTTGGATGACTTTCTTCAGGTCTCTCGAGGGCTGTTAAACAACTCAAAATGTAGAATATATGGCTAGAATACTCCTACAAGAATAATGCAGAATATCTCACAAATTCTTGAAATCCAAACACAGGCAAGATGGACGCATTTTACCTACCTTGGACTTCCAATAGCCAAGGAGAATGTGAAAGTTGAAGTTTGGAGCAAACAAGTGGAAAAAATGAAGGATAAAATCCAAAAATGGGGCATGATGTGGCTCAATATGGCAGGTAGGGTGATCATGATTAAGGCATTATTATCAGCTCTCCAAATATATCAGTATGTGATTATATTGGCTCTGGCTAGCACACACAAGAAAATGGAACTAATCATAAGAAGCTTTCTTGGGCAGGGAGGAAAGCAAGAAAGTAAAAAAATTCAGTTTGGTAAAGTGGGACCAAGTCACACTTTCATATGAACAGGGAGGTCTCTCAATTCACTTACCAGGCCTAATGAAAGATGCTCTAGGGATGAAAATAATATGGAGAATGATGGTTAGAAGGGAAAGTTCATGGAAAAAAAGCCCTCGCCACAAAATATTTGAATCATTCCAGAACAAAGCTACTAATAGACATCATTCCTATGAGGCCTTGCACATAAGTTTGGAAACTTTTAAAGAAAATAATCCCCTTAATCGGGAATCATATCTCTAAAACCCCGGGGAACAAAAAATTGGTGGCAATATGGGAGGACCAAACATTGGGAAAAGAGCCCCTAAATCTTCAATGGAACCTCCATGGCATACAAATTTGGATGGAAGAAAGAAGTTTTAACACCCTACATTCAATTTCAGCATGGGATCAAAACAATTGGCATGAGTGGCAAATCCCATTACTCTCAATAAACTTAAAAGGACAATGGGATAAACTGAAGCACCACCTCAAAGGGATAGCGCCCATAAGCATAGAGGAAGAGGATGAATATGTGTGGGATCCAAATGGTGGAGCTTGCACATTCAAAACAGGGTATAAAGCTCTTCAAGAACAACAAAATTAGCAGGAGTGGAGCCTATGGAAAGTGATCTGGAAAACATAATGCCTCCCTAAAATCAAAGCATCTATATGGACTCTTCTCAAAGGGAAAACTCCCACTGCTGATAAATTAAAAAAAAAAAGGAATTCAAGGTCCATCTAGGTGCGTCATGTGTATGACAGAGGAAGAGTCAATTCAGCATCTCTTTTAGGATTGCAGGTTACCTAGAGAATGTTGGAAGCAGATCACAAGTCCATTGTAAATTAACCTAAAATTCACAAACACTCTCTCAGATTTTCATAAAAAATGGGAGAAGAATTACCCTTATTCTAAAAAAACAAGGTTACAATAATCAGGCTTTGGAAATGCCTCCCAGCAGTATTGTGTTGGCAGATTTGGCTAACTAGAAACAAAAGTATCTTCAAAGATCAAAAGCCAAGAATAGGCAAAATCCTATGAAAAACATGGAGTTTAGTCTTAGAAATTATAAACTCTAAAGGAATGTCAGTTGTGGATCACAACAACCTTCAACAAGAGGAGAGAGATTGGTTTGGTAAAGCAATATTGGAAACCAATGGGAAAGTGAGACCAAAGACAGACCCTACAGCAAGAAATTGGAAACTAAGGATGAACAAAAAAGAACTTGGAGAGTGGAGGAAAAGTCAAAATAGCTTCAGCCTTTCTTTCAATGGGGCTTCGAAAAACAATCCAGGAAAAGCAGGAGCAAGTGGAGTGATCAGAGATCCAGATGGGAAAAAGATTGTCTCATACGAATGGGGCCTAGGAGAAACCATAAATAACAAAGTAGAAGCATACAATCTTTTATTAGGCACAAGGATATTAAAAAAACAAGCAATCCGAGATCCTATTATAATTGGTGATTCTGCAATTGTTATTGAAGCAATGGTTAATGGAAAAAATCCCAGTAACACGGCTATCAATAGAATATATCAGAGGATAAGATCGAACTTAAATGGATTGGGGAGGGTCAGCTTCAAACATGTTCTGAGAGAACATAATAAAGAAGCCGACATCCTTGCTAATAAGGCCACAAAAAGAACAGAAGGAAGTGTAAAGGAAAACAATGAAACTTATAGTATCCCCATCCCATAATTCACACCACTCATTATGATGAAAGAGGGAAAAAAAAAATTGGGAAAGGCATGAAAAAAATGGGAAAAAGCATGATCAAAATCAAACAATTAGCGAGAGTACACTAGCAGATCACAATGAAGATTCGTTAGCAGAGACACTCAATTTGTATCTATAGAAATCTAAGCAAGAAATACAAACAAATTTCAAAAATATCCAAAGCCCGCAAGCCAAGGATCACTGATATTCTCTCTGCCTGAGACAAGTCGAAATATGTCTTATCAGGGTCAAGTTACATGACACAATTGGGAAAAATAATCGCAGTCAAATGATCACACTCATCCTCCGCAACAGGACACGCATAGCAGCATGCATCAATAGGCCTAGTAACTCCAAGGAAAGCTTAAATATCATCGTAGTGAATGGCAAAAAGGTAGAAGTATTCAGTCCTCTGGTTCAAGCCTACAGTAAAGCAATTCCTTAGATAAGCTCTCTCATTTATACGAGTCGCTTGGCATGCTGTTGCGAGTTTATCAACTGCCCCTCTGCTATTCCAAAAATCCTCAATAGCAAGAACGCCTCAGTATAATTTAATCATCTCCCCATTGCCAATAGGTCTCTGTGTACCCCTCCTTTGATCCAATAGAGTAACCACGACTGTGTTAGACATATCATCAGGGTATCCTCCTTTCGAATCCTTCATCAATCCATTCATATGCTTCACCATAGCGCCCTCTCTATCAGTCATTCAGCTCCCGAAAAAGCCTTGGTGGATACATCTTCAAGCAGACAATATAGCAATTTACCAAAGCCAGCACAAGGTATTTCTGGGTCAACAGGGGTGCAATTGTGCATTGGTGAGGCAACAGACTGTATCAGCTTGAACTTTCTCCTCAAGAACAGAGAAGCAGAGCAAAAGAAGATTAGCCAAAGTACATTCAAAAGGAACAAAAAAGCTACAAAAAACACAGTTACTCAGAGGATCAAAATGGCATGTAACCCCATAGAAAGAATTGAAAATAATACAAGTTTCCCAACATGTAGGGCAAACAGGTTCATGATAGGGAGGTTCAATCAAGCACTTAGGGATCTCAAGGTGGAAATGAAAACTGAGAATATGTACAAACAGAGAGATATAGGCAAGCAGAGAGCTGAAATAACAGAGCTTAAAGACAAATGT
This sequence comes from Pinus tabuliformis, assembly GCA_031772625.1. Classification (NCBI taxonomy): domain Eukaryota; kingdom Viridiplantae; phylum Streptophyta; class Pinopsida; order Pinales; family Pinaceae; genus Pinus; species Pinus tabuliformis. The sequence goes on along the minus strand of CM062819.1, from coordinate 1,230,130,888 downwards.
AAACACCTTGAGGAAGCTGTTGAATATATCAAGTCAATTAACCAGAGCCAGCAAGGGGAAACCTCCACTAAGCAAAGCAAGAAGCGTCATCCTCAACAGGAGGAATCAATCAATTAGTTCTGGTGAAATCTTTTAATTTTAAATGTACTGCAAGTTTATTTTACTTCTAGATCAGTATGTACGGCAATATGCCAAGCCAGTCAAAGAAATCCATAGAAAAATGGTTTCAAGTGTAGAAACAGGGACTGTGTTCCCATTTTCAGATCTATACTTGAACCAATTTCCCTACGAATGTAAAAAGAGTATGCTCCTTCCTTTTTTTGCAATATAATCAATACCCGATACTGTTAAAAAAAAAAAACAAGACCGGTTAAAGAATGAAACTTACAAATTTTTATTAGTGAATGTGGAGCCTTAACTAAAACACAAACAAAGGTGTTAGTATCAAGGGGTATCTATTTCACCATATTTATATAAATGTTTCATTGCCTAAGGAGTGATGAGTCAGGGGTGTCTACTTTACGAAATTTAATCAAATGTTTCTCTGATGAAAATGTTCATACCAAAGGATATCTACCTTTCCCAAACTCTTAAGTTATTTTAATTAAAATATCAAAATTATATGTTCCACTAAATTTATCAATCTACAAATAATAGTCAGCATTATTATTTCTTAGAAACTAGCCAATTTATTCTATTTTTTAAATATGAAAAATAAAATTTTCATATATATATCAACCATATGTAAACCTTGTGAATCTCAAGTAAATATGTATTCCTTTTCAATGGAAGAAAAAGTTTATAATATTCAAATCCAACTGCATAATCTAAAAATAACCTTGTAAACCTAAACTTTATTACCTATTTTTAATTATATTCCCCCCCCCCCTTCCCCCTTTCTATAGCTACACTACAAGATTTTTCCATCATAGACCCATAAGTTTCCCACCATCCTTTTAGTTGGATTATGTCCAATGTCACATTGTAACGAAAATTGTTTCAATATGTAAATCAACCATGGTCAACCATGGTCCAACATCTCATTGTGACAAAGATTGTATTAAAATGAAAATCAACCATGGTCCAACATCGCATTGTGATAAAGATTGTCTCAACATGAAAATCAACCATGGTCAACCATGGTCCAATGTCACATTGTGACAAATATTGTCTCAATATGAAAATTAACCATGGTCAACCATGGTCCAACCTTGCATTGTGACAAAAATTATCTCAATATGAAAATAAACCATGGTAAACATGGTCAACCATGTTTATTTTAGGGTTTATAGTATTTATCTTAGGGTTTATATAGCTAGGGTTTTTAATATTAATCTCTTGGTGTTTTAGTATTAATCTCTTTGGTTTATTATTCCCTTGGGTTTATAATATCAATCTGTTGGGTCTATTAATCTAAGGGTTCATATTCCTAGGGTGTAATATTATTCATAGGGTTTATAATATCAATATGTTTGGTTTATTAAAGTAAGGGTTCATATTCCTAGGGTGTAATATTATTCATAAGGTGTATAATATTAATCCTTGGGTTTAATATAAATCCCTTGGGTTTTGTTGACACCTAATCATTAGGATTGGGTGAATAAATATAATCAATGTAAATAAATAATAAGAGATATGAACATTCATCAGGAGATGAAGTGAACAGTCTCCCTCATGTATATAATAAAGACCAACCTAAAGGAATAACATGAATTGATTTGTTTTTTAGGAGTTATTGCCTGGTCTAACATGGTATCAGAGCCAGCTCTCGAAATTAGTTGTAACTCCCTTCTGCCATTTTCTTGCAGTCTGTCCCCCTGTGGAGTCTGTCTACTGTGCTCTCTGTCTACCATAATTATTGTCTGCGCCATTCTGCACTCTGTGTTACCCACTGCGTGGCTTCTGCGCATAACCATTGTCTGCCATATTCCATATATTCCGACCTGCCCCCTCCACAGTTGTTGCCACTATCTAAACGCTGCATTATCTACGTCCTCTAGAAGGAGTTTTGGGTGTTAGAAGAATTTTCTTTTGAGGGGACAAGTCGTGGTTCTTAGAGTCTTTTGACTGTCCGACTGCATCTCGTCTCTGGCTATCGCGTACGCATATGTGTTACCAGAATGCATTCTCTCCAGCGTTTCAATAGGTGCTACGAGATGCTCGCATGGTTTCAATTAAACAATTCTCCTGCACATTGATTCCTTTTACAAACAGTTGGAAGGGGTTTTGTAATTATAATGGTAATAACTATCGCTCCATTGAGAATATTTTGAAAGATGTATAAGAGGTCTACGTCTACACTGAGGAATGGGTTTAGAAATCTAATATAACTGGGGCACACAATTTTCTGCACTCGCTGCACTCATTCTTCTTGTTTTCATTCTTGGACCAGTGGCTTCAAAGCATAGCCCAGCGCTAGTATTAAATACCTACGTGTTCTTATCCTGGAATTTTGATTCGAGTTGCTGGAATGATACCATTGTTTATGATGTTGCTGGTTTTTAATACGTAATACCATTGTTTATCTTGAACGCTGGTATCAGTTCTTGTATCGGCCAGTGCTGCTATTAATTACATTATTTACATTAAGTCTGTTGAACGCTGCCCATATATTGAACGTTGGCCATATGTTGAACGCTGCCCATATATATTGAAGTCTGTTGTATTTACGCTGCCTTAATACACAGTCTTGGTGTATTACATTGATCTCTAGTCCGACCATATATTGAACGCTGGTATCACCATATGCTGCCCCACTTGTGTATGCGTTGAAGTTTTTTTTGGCATATAAAAATCGTTGAATGCCATGTGTTGAATAGAGTTTTTTAAAACAAGGACGTGGGTCAAAGCACTGTGGCATGAAGTGTTGAATGCGTTGTACAGTTTTGTGTATTTACAATCTTGGGTATTGACATTTGTTGTCCAGTCATATCAGAATTATATTTTTTCCATTAAGAGTAAAATTTTGCAGCTGAAGTTTTTGTTACAGTATGCATTCAATCATATCCATTGTGGGAATATTTCTCACTGGCTGTCAAGTTGACATTTGTTGTCCAGTCATATTCTTCAAAAAAATATTTTCTATGAGTCATGTGGCAAGTTGCTCCTAAATCAAGCAACCAATCATTTTTCCAAGAAGCAAGTGAAGCATTAAATAAACCTTCATTTACTCCAATATTACATTGTGCCACAACATAGTGAGCAGATACAGGTGCTTTACCTTTGTCTATATCATCAGTTTTACCTTTCTGTTGGTTTCTTTGCTGCTCAATTTTGTCCCATGGTAACTTGCATGTATAGGCATCATGTGATCCATTTTTTTTTGCAGCGTATGTACTGCAAATCTGCCTTTTCTCCTTGAGAGTGTCTGACCCCCCTGCCTCTAAAATATCTTCCTCTTCCTCTTCGACCACCTCTTCCTCTTGAAGAATCTTGAGCAAGATGTTTTTCTTTATGAGCAAGGCACACAGCCTCTTCAGAAGATTCGGGGGTTGTCTTCTTTCCAAAAGCTTTCTCTCTTTCAACAAATTTTTTTCACAAGAGAGTCAAAGGTAATGTCTTTAAGATTTCCATTTGCTTGCAATGACTAAAGATAATTGGAGTAAGTAGGATAAAGTGCCTTGAGAAAAGCGATAAGAGGAATATCTAAATCAATTTTAGTGGCTTGGATATCATGCATTATAGACTTTACTTCGGATGCAAGAGCAAGAGGATCATTATTTTGCGATTCAAGAGTGAAGAGTTTAATCATGAGTTGAACAACTTCAAGTGCAGAATGTGATTCATAGAGTTCTTTCAGCTTTTGTAAAGCTTCGAAAGCAGTTGAAAATGGAGTAATATGGCGACTCACCTCTTCACTTACAGATGCTGCAATTAATGCACAGGCTTTGTTGTTCTTGTTTTCTCAAATGTCTAATGTACGTTGTTCTGGTTGTTTGTCTCTGTCTCCAATGCACACTCATTTCCACAACTCACTGAAAATGAGGGTGTGTTTTATCATCCGGGACCACTCAGGATAGTTCTCTTTTCCAGTGAGAACTATTCCCATAATGGATATGATTTAATGCATACTATAAAAAAAAACTTCTGCTGCAAAATTTTACTCTTAATGGGAAAAAAATATAATTATGATATGACTGGACAGCAAATTCAACATTGGATCAAACATCAAACAACCGTACCTTATAATCCCCAACAGAATGGTGTAGCTGAAAGAACGAATAGGACAATCTTAAATATGGTACGATCCATGCTCTTCTTAAAAAATGTAAAGATAATGTTTTGGGTTGATGTTGTTCTATGTGCCACATATATAAAGAATAGATTTCCATCTAATGCTATTAGAAGCAAGACTCCATATGAAATGTGGTATGGACATGTTCCTTCGGTAAAGCATCTCAGGGTCTTTGGTTCCACCTGTTATGCCTTGATACCAAAGGTACATAGAAACAAACTTGGTGCAACAAGTCGTAAGTGTATCTTCCTGGGGTATTCAAACACCTCCAAAGCATATCGTCTCTATGAAGAAGTCAATAAAAAGTTTGTTGTATCTAGAGATGTAATTTTTCTTGAATCATCCAAAACTGACAATGTTGTTGAGCAGCAACTTGATCGCTTGGATAGATTCGCAAATGCAAAATCATTTCAGGAATTTGATAATCAGATTCCACATCTTGAAGGGGGGATTCCTATACTAGATCAACATGTGGAATCTTCTTCTGAAGAACTCTCTCCCCCGCATGAAACTCCAACAACAAATGATGCTTTAAGTGATATGATTGATAGAATTGGGAGACTCAATCTTGATTCAGTCCCAACTCAATCAACAGAGCAGGCTGGACCACCTAAGAAAGGTCCCCCAAAGTGGCTAACAAAGACACTTGAAAGTGTTCATCCTGATGAGGTTGGAAAGACAGGAACTAGAAATTCAAACCAACAAAATGGAGGTGATGTAGATGACTCTAATTCACCTGTTGATATGGATGTTTCTTATGATTGTGAATTGAACTTGTCTATAGATTTTGAACCAACTTCCTTCAAAGAAGCTGCATCTCATGATGAATGGAAAGAAGCGATGCAAAAGGAGTATGATTCCCTTATAAATATCGGCACTTGGAAGCTGGTTGATCCTCCATTAGGAACCAAGCCAATTGGCTGCAAGTGGGTCTACAAGAACAAGTATAAAGTTGATGGCTCACTTGACAAGCACAAAGCTAGGATTATGGAAAAAGGTTGCACAGAAGGAAGGGGTCGATTATGAGGATACTTTTTCCCCACAGCAGAATGGGCTACCATCTGGACACTCTTTTCCCTAACAGCTCAGAACGGTTGGAAAGTCCATCAAATGGATGTAAAAACTACTTTCTTTAATGGAGATCTAAAAGAGAATGTTTTTACATCCTAGCTTGAAGGATTTGTTGTGAAAGGACATGAACATAAAGTATGCAAACTTGTGAAGTCCTTGTATGGCCTTAAACAAGCACCACAAGCCTGGCATGAAAAAATAACTGAGCATATTCTGAAAGTCAATTTCAAACATTATGATCTTGATGATTCAACTTTATTTGTCAAGAAAGTTGGAAAAATAGTTGCATATCTTGTGGTATATGTAGATGATCTTTTGATGACAGGGAACAATGAAAGCTACATTGCATCCATAACGAAGGAATTGGGGAAAAGTTTTGAAATGACTGATTTGGGCTATGTTCATTATTATCTTGGTATTGAAGTAACCCAACATCCGAAGTCCATATTTCTTTCTCAAAAGAAATACATTGGAGATCTGTTGAACAGGTTTGGCATGACAGAATGCAATCCTCTTACTACTCCAAAGGAAAAAAACTTAAATCTCACATGTATTGAAGGAAAAGAATTTGAGGATGCAACAAAGTATAGACAGCTTGTAGGAAGTCTCAACTACCTAACTATTACCAGACTAGACATTTTGTTTGTTGTTGGAATCCTCTCCAGGTTTATGCAAAAGCCTTGTGAGGGACATTGGTATGCTGCAAAAATAGTTCTAAGGTACTATAAGGGAACTCAAGACTTTGGAATCAAGTATACACAGGTGGACGACTTCAGTTTGATTGGATACTCTGATTCAGACTTCGATGGAGATAAAGAAACTGGGGTGTCTACTTCAGGATATGCTATGAGTCTTGGATCAGGAGCTATCTCCTGGAGATCACGCAAATAATCAGTTCTAGCAGATTCCACAACAGAAGCAGAATACATGGCAGCAGCTGAAGCAAAAAAAGAAATTGTGTGGCTTGGGAAAATTCTTGAAGATTTGCAGGTAAAACAAGTATAATCAACTCCACTCATGATTGACAATACCTCTGCAATAAAGTTGGCCAAGAACCCAAAGTTTCATGATCGAACGAAGCACATAAATACCAAATATCATCTGATTCGACATCATGTTGAGGCCAAAACAATCCATCTTCGTCATTGTTCCACTAATGAGCAAATTGTGGACATCTTCACCAAAGAACTTGGAAGAGAAAAGCTTGAACAATTCAGAATGATGCTTGGACTCACCAACATCCCTTCAGATTAAGGGGGGGAATGTTGACACCTAATCCTCAGGGTTGGGTGAATAAATATAATCAATGTAAATAAATAATAAGATATATGAACGGTCATCGGGAGATGAAGCGAACAGTCTCCTTCATGTATATAATAAAGACAAACCTAAAGGAATAACATGAATTGATTTATTTTTGAGGAGTTACTGCCTGGTCTGACAGGTTTAGAATCATGGTCAACCATGGTCCTATGCCACATTTTTACAAAGATTTTCTAAATATGAAAATAAACCATGGACCAACATCACATTGTGACAAATATTGTCTCGATGTGAAAATGAATCATGCTCAACCATGGTCCAACATCACATTTCGAAAAAGATTTTCTCAATATGAAAATGAACCATGGTCAACCATGTTTATTTTAGGGTTTATAATAATTATATTAGGGTTTTTATACCTTGGGTTTACAATATTAATCCCTTGGGTTTAATATTATTCCCTTGGGTTTATAATACCTTAGGGTTTTTGAATTAATCCCTTTGCTTTATTAATCTAAGGGTTCATATTCCTAAGGTATAATATTATTCATAAGGTTTATAATATTAATCCTAGGGTTTAATATAAATCCGTTGGGTTTATAATGATGGTCAACCATGGTACAATGTAACATTGTGAAAAAATATTTTTTTCATATGAAAATCAACCATGGTCAACCATGGTCAACCATGGTCCAATGTCTCATTTTGACAAAGATTGTCTCAAAATTAAAATCAATCATGGTTAACCATGCTCAACCATGGTCCAACGTCGCATTGTAACAAATATTGTCTCAATATGAAAATCAACCATGGTTAACCATACTCCAATGTCAAATTGTGACAAAGATTATCTCATTACGAAAATTAACCATGGTAAACCATGGTCCAACGTTTCGTTGTGACAAAGATTGTCTCAATATGAAAATAAACCATGGTCAACCATATTGATTTTAGGGTTTATAGTTTTTATCTTAGGGTTTATATAACTAGTGTTTATAAAATCAATCTGTTGGGTCTATTAATCTAAGGGTTCATATTCATAGGGTGTAATATTATTCATAGGATTTATAATATCAATATGTAGTGTTTATTAATGTAATGGTTCATATTCGTAGGGTGTAATATTATTCATAGGGTTTATAATATTAATCCTTGGGTTTAATATAAATCCCTTTGGGTTTATAATCATGGTCAACCATGGTCCTATGTCATATTGTGATAAATATTTTCTCAATATGAAAGCCAACCAAAGACCAACATTGCTTTGTGACAAAGATTGCCTTGATGTGAAAATCAATCATGCTCAACCATGGTCAACCATGGTTCGACGTCACATTTCAACAAATATTTTCTCAATATGAAAATGAACCTTGGTCAACCATGTTTATTTTAGGGTTTATAATATCTATCTTAGGGTTTATATACCTTGATTTTACGATATTATTCCCTTGGGTTTATAATACCTTGAGGTTTTAGAATTAATGCCTTGGGTTTATTAATCTAAGGGTTCATATTCCTAAGGCATAATATTATTCATAAGGTTTATAATATTAATCCTAGGGTTTAGTATAAATCCCTTGGGTTTATAATTATGGTAAACCATAATGCACCATGGTTCAATGCCACATTGTGACAATGATTGTCTGAATATAAAAATAAATCATGGTCAACCATGGTCCAATGTTGCATTGTGACAAAGATTTTTTCAATATGAAAATGAACAATGATCAACCATGGTCCAAAGTTGCATTGTGACAAATATTGTGTCAATATGAAAATCAACCATGGTTAGCCATGGTCCAATGTCGCATTGTGACAAATCTTGTTTCAATATGAAAATCAAACATGATAAACCATGGTCCAATATCGCATTATAACAAAGATTGTCTCGATATGAAAATAAATCATGCTCCATTATGGTCAACCATGGACCAATGTCACATTGTGACAAAGATTGTCTCAAGATGAAAATGAACCATGGACAACCATGCTTATTTAGGGTTTATAATATTTATCTTAGGGTTTATATACCTTGGATTTATAATATTAATCCCTTGGGCTTAATATTATTCCCTTGTGCTTATAATACCTTAGAGTTTTAGAATTAATACCTTGGGTTTATAATATCAACCCCTTGGGTTTATTACTCTAATGGGTTCATATTCCTAGGGTGTAGTATTATTTGTAGGGTTTATCATATTAATCCTTGGGTTTAATATAAATCCATTGGGTTTATAATCATGGTCAACCATGGTCCTACGATACATTGTGACAAAGATTTTCTAAATATGAAAACTAACCATGGTCCAACATCACATGTGACAAAGATTCTCTCGATACGTAAATCAATCATGCTCAATCATGGTAAACCATAGTCCAACATCTCATTTCAACAAATATTTTCTTAATATGAAAATGAACCATGGTCAACCATGTTTATTTTAGGGTTAATAATATTTATCTTAGGGTTTATATACCTTGAGTTTACAATATTAATCCCTTGGATTTATAATATCTTGGGGTTTTGAATTAATCCCTTGGCTTTACTAATCTAAGGGTTCATATTCATAGGGTATAATATTATTCATTAGATTTATAATATTAATTCTAGGGTTTAATATAAATCCCTTAGGTTTATAATGATGGTTAACCATGGTCCAATGTCACATTTTGAAAAAGATGTCTCAATATGAAAATCAACCATGGTCAACCATACTCAAACATGGTCCAATGTCTCATTGTAACAAAGATTGTCTCAAAATGAAAATCAATCATGGTCCAACATCGCATTGTCAATCGTGGTCCAACTTTGCATTGTGACAAAGATTGTCCTAATATGAAAATGAACCATGGTCAACCATGTTTATTTTAGGGTTTATAATATTTATATTAGGGTTTATATACCTTGGGTTTACAATATTAATCCCTCGGATTTAATATTATTCCCTTGGGTTTATAATACCTTGGGGTTTTAGAATTAATCCCTTTGGTTTATTATTCCCTTAGGTTTCTTAATTTAATGGTTTCATATTTTTAAGGTGTAATATAATTCATAGGGTTAATCATATTAATAATTGGGTTTAATATAATTCCCTTGGGTTTATAATCATGTTCAACCATGGTTCTACGTCACATTGTGAGATATTTTCTCCTAATATGAAAATCAATCATGCTCAACCATGGTCCAACATCTCATTTCGACAAAGATTTTCTCAATATGAAAATGAATAATGGTCAACCATGTTTATTTTAGGGTTTATATACCTTGGGTTTACAATATTAATCCCTTGGTTTTAATATTATTCCCTTAAGTTTACAATACCTCAGGGTTTTAAGATTAATCCCTTGGATTTATTAATCTAAAGGTTCATATTCCTAGGGAATAATATTATTCATAAGGTTTATAATATTAATGATATGGTTTAATATAAATCCCTTGGGTTTATAATTATGGTCAACCATGGTCCAATGTCACATTGTGACAACGATTGTCGCAATATAAAAATCAACCATGGTCAACCATGCTTAACCATGCTCCAACATCTCATTGTAATAAAGATTGTCTCCAAATGAAGATCAACTATGGTCCAATGTTGCATTGTGACAAAGATTGTCTCAAAATGAAAATCAACCATGGTCCAATGTCACATTGTGACAAAGATTGTCTCAATATGAAATTGAACCATGGTCAACCATGTTTATTTTAGGGTTTATAATATTTATCTTAGGGTTTATATAACTTGATTTTATAATATTAAACCCAAGATTCCCATGGGTTTATAATACGTTGGGGTTTTAGAATTAATCCCTTGTGTTTATAATATCAATCCCTTGGGTTTATTAATTTAAGGGTTCATATTCCAAGGGTATAGTATTATTAATAGGGTTTAAAATATTAATCCTAGGGTTTAATAGAAATCAATCGGGTTTATAATGATGGTCAACCATGTTCCAATGTCACATTGTGGCAAAGCTTGTCTCAATATGAAAATCAACCATTGTCAACCATGGTCAACCATGGTCTACCATGGTCCAACACCCCATTTTGACAAAGACTGTCTCAATTTGAAAATCAACCATGGTAAACAATGGTCAACCATGTTTATTTTAGGGTTTATAATATTTATCTTAGGGTTTATATACCTTGTGTTTATAATATTAATCCCTTGGGTTTATAGCCCCTTAGGTTTTTAGTATTAATCCCTTGGGTTTATAATATCAATCCATTGGGTATGTTAATTTAAGGGTTCATATTGCTAGGGTATTATATTATTCATAGGGTTTAAAATATTGATCCTTGGGTTTAATATAAATCCCTTAGGTTTATAATCATGGTCAACCATGGTCAAACTTTGGATTGTGACAAAGATTGTCACTATATGAAAATCAAGCATGTAAACCATGGACAACCACCATTATTTTAGGGTTTATAATATTTATCTTGGGGTTTATATACCTAGGGTTTATAATCTTAATATCTCGGGTTTAATATTATTCCCTTGGGTTTATAACACCTTGATTTTTTAATATTAATCCCTTGGATTTATTGTTCACTTAGGTTTATAATCTCTTAAGTTTTTAGTATGAATCCCTTGGGTTTATTAATCTAAGAGTTCATATTCCAATGGTGTAATATTACTTATAGGGTTTATAATATTGATCCATGGGTTTAATATAAATCCCTTAGGTTAATAATTATTGTTAACCATGGTCCAACGTAACATCGCGACAAATAATTTCTCAATAAAGAATTAATTAACAATAATTAATATTAATTAATTAATTAATATTATTATATTATTATAATAATGTATAATAATATAAATAATATAATATAATATATATTAGAATATAATTAAATGATAAAATTAATTAATTAATATAACTTATATAAAATAATCAATATGATGATGATGATGATTAACATCCACTAAGACCAATGTGGTCTATCGGATGTCAAGAAAAGAGAGTCTAATTGTCATTCTTCAAAATCTTGTTTCTATAATCAAAGAGCAAGGAAAGAAGCGTTCCAAGATCACTATAATTGGGCTAGCTTAATAAGTCAAGAATATTGGAGGTGTGGCTAATGATAGGGAATTGAGAGTGGATGTGGGCAAGAGCCAGGCAATATAGAAGGAAGTGATTTTCATCTTCCACCTTCTTAGTATCACAAATATGACAAATTCTATCGTCCCATGGAGTCTTGGGAGAAGACCACCACTCAGTCTCACTCTGAAGCTCATGAGAGTTAGTTCTAATCCTATCGATGTTCATTTTCTTCTTAGTGCTAATGAACATAGAGAGATAATTTTGGTTATTGAGGGTGGGGTTGATCACCTCCTTATAATACCTTAGCTTCCTTTTACCCTCCAACTGCTTGTCATCCCACATCTTTTTCTTAAAATTAGAGGTAATAGTATCTTTGATATTTTCTTTGTTTCCCATGATGATCTCCTCCTTAATCCCCCAAAGGTGGAGCCAAGACTGAGCATCCTAATGCCACCCGTGCTTGAGGCACAAGTGGGGATTTTGACTAAAGGTGGAAGAAATTTTTGGGAGCCTCTTCGAATCCATATTATGAAGTTGCTTCTTATACATAAGATATCTAAACATAGCCACACTTTCAATGGGGGACAGGCCAACTTCGATCAAGAGAATATGATAGGGAGTATTTCCCTTGATCTTGAGGTTATAGGTTATGAATTTTTTTTAGATCATCTCAATCTTTCTCCATGACTCCCTAGATATACTAAACCCCCAAACTTCACATCCGTATAAGATAACAGGGGTGACGAGAGTCTCAAAGAGGAACCTTTTTTTACTCCAAATGTAAAAATCGACTAACTTATAATTGTTTTCAAGCTCATAATAAGTTTTCTAACCTCCAATAATTTGTTTCTCGATGTTATAATTCCAGTTGAGTTGATGAGGAAAGTCAATACCCAAATATTTATAAGAAGAAACCTCCTCAAGGCAATGTTTATCATAGACAAAGCTACCATGGGTGATCTTTTTGGATTTAATGATCATGACTTTAGTCTTGTCGCTATTAACTGTCATACCCATCTTGGAGCAGTAAACATGTAGAGTCTTAAGCTACTTGACTAGGTCATCATGGCTCCTTGCAAGAAGAATGATATCATCGGCATAAAGGATAAGAGTAATGATAATACCAGCGATCTCGGTGCCTTTGCAGCCTGTTGAGCTAATTTGTTTACCAAAATTAACAAAATTATTTCTTATCAATCCGGGTTGTTTATGCTTTGAGGCAAGTTCACTATATGTGAAGATCAGATGTAATCAAACCTTGAAAGATAAGTTATTCAAAAGCTTAAAGCAATACATCCTACAACTCCAATTCAATTAGTTTAAAAGGAGGAAAATATTGAAATGGTTCTTGACTCAAGAAGTCCACTTTTTCCTCAATTACTACTTAATGAATCAGAGATTAAAACCAAAAACTTAAGATGGATAAATTATTAATAAAAGAAGCTCCTAACTTAAGAGACACATAAGGTATTTCATCATAATTCATTCATCTCAATACCAAAATCACATAAAGAAACTACTTGCATGCAATCAAAGGAAACTAGTTTTAATTCATCATTTTAGTAGAAGGGATGCTCAACTTGAACACTTGTTTTTCCAACTTAATAAAGTGATGAATAAGCTAAGAACTAATGAAATCAATCACCATGCATTAACCATAAAACAATATGAAATAAAGCCTTGAAAAACTAGTTCTACAATAAGCAGATTACAAGAAATAAAACTAGTTAACAAGGAAGTGTACTTAGCTTGGAATGGGGGCCCTCCACCCTTACCTTGCACACTTGAGAAATGATATCAGAAGCTCAAATTCAGTCACACATCCATAGCATTGAACAGCAAAATAATGATAGCACAAGTCTTCAAATTAACTCTCCAATCCAAAAGTGTCTCAGCATAAAAGTATAATAAGTCAATACATAAGCCATCAAAGTCTTGGCTCTTAAATAAGAAGTCTCATGAAATAAACTGATCTATATTCACTCAAACAAACCCATCTACTCTCATCCATCTATCTAAGTCGAATTCATTACTCCCATCCCAAGAAATATGACCAATCCCATAGAATCTCAAAACTGCCCTATTTCTATGGGATTTCTGAATGACTAGTCATGATTGACTAGCACCAAATGGGCCTAATAAAGCTTGTTCTATTCGAACTAAGCATAGCTGGCTTAGTCCTAGTTCCCAATCTATCCTGCAATCACATCAACCATAGAGCTATTACAGGAATTTCTGAATCTGCCAATTTTGCACTTAAAACCAAACTTTCATAAAAACTTTAGAAATTGAAAAATTAAAATTAAATACCTGAATGGATATCAAATATACATCAAAAAGGGATGAATGAAGGGAAAATGGATGGCAAATAGATGGATTAGTAAGTTTCTTAGAGAAAAAATAAGACCAAAACTAAGGCCCAACATCTCTCCCTTGCTTATCATCAAGCATGTCCCCATGCTTGCTTACTCCTCTTTGATCTTCTTCTCTCTGTAGTAGATGTTGTACCTGTAGATGCTTCCTGTTGTGTTGCCCTGACCAAACAATCCAAACCTGTGTCATGTCTTTCCCTGAACAAAGTTGCTTTTACCTTCTGTTTTTCATACTTTGCCTGCCACATATTCTTTTCCTTTAGCCATTTAAATGCTTGCTTAGAAAGTAGATCATTTTTCCGTTTCAGTCTCCCTAGCTCTTCATTTAACTTTTCATTTGCCTTGACCAACTTAGCATTATCCTTCTTATTTGCCTTGTTTTCCTCTTTTAATTGTTTTTCCAGGATTTTACTAATTTCTAATTGGTCAGTTAAGTCCCTGATTCTTCCCAAATTGATTTCTTTTTCAAAATCTTGTGTTGTTTTCATTAATGATGCTGCTGCTGCATCATCATATGAAGAATCCCTCTCAAATACTTCTTGTGCAATGTCATTTTCTTCCTGTTTTCTTGGAGAATATGTTTCTACTTCCTTGTCTAAGTCAATGGGACTTTTATTCCTAAATCTTCTAGGAATATACATAACAGATGTTTCATTTTCTTGCATGGCCATGTTACTTTGCTGTTTAGCTCTTGTTCTAGGATACAAGGGTGAACTCATCAATCCTCTATTTTCCTGCTCTATTTTATGCTGTACTTCATTAATCTGTTCAATAAACTTATTTTTAGACATGAACTCTCTCCATACTATGCCTTGTGACCTCACTTGATACTCAACTAGGATTTTGATCAATCCTTGGTGGTAAATCTGTCCTGCTTTAGGCCTGTGTTCATGTCTCACTGTTTCAATCATTCTCAAGAGGCTCCTATATAGGAAATATGGCAAGTTAATCCTATCCTCTCCCTTAATATGCTGTAGAAGCCTGACATGATACAAGTGGGCAACACTATATCCTCTATCACAAGTCAAAAACTTCTGGATGACCAAAACCAACTCACCCCATGGTTCATTGAACCATTCCTTGGTATCCCCTTTTTTCTATCAAAAGTCCCTTTCCGGTTCTTCTCAAGAAAGAAAGTCCATGCTTTCTCCTTGAAGTGCAGGCCTTTGTAATATTTCTCACCTATCATTGGTAGATCTAAAGCTTGGGAAAGGTATTCCTGAGTCACAGGAATAATAACATCTCCTACCCGTGTCTGGTCCTGACTGAAATTGTTTATAAAGTCCCTGGTTATCTCTTCAGAGTGGCCATCAAATTTTTGTAAAAAGCCTATCATTCCTGCTTGGTAAAGTTTTTCTATAGTTTCCTTCCTCCAACTCTCTATCTGAAATTTTGGCTCTACTCTGGCTGACATTGTTTCTGAAAACCAGTGAATGTATGCTTCTGCTGTTATTAATTTCATCTTGACAATAAAATTTTATGGCTATTGTTCTTTTCAAAATGAAATTCTGAAAGCAGAGAAGCTTACTTGCCTCTTCACAACAATTTAACTTTGATTTCTTCAGCCTCTGTTTACCCTTTCTCCGCAGCAGCACTGTTTTAAATCCCTGTTCAAGCAATCAAACACCTATATATCCCTGTCAACATCCTAAACTCTGTTTTAGTAAACAAAATACATATGAAAACAACTTTTCCATAATGGGTCCTTAGTTTTTTAATGTATTTGTTTAGGCATTATTCTCATACTGTTCCATGTATTCCCATCACCCTACACTGTGTATACTGTCACCAAAATCAAGCCATATGTTCACTGTGTATATACAATCATTAAAAACAAACAGTGTTTCTACTGTGTACATACAAGCTCTTAAAACTAGCAGTGCATTCAAATGGCTCTCGGCCTCAACATAAAAATTTGAAAATCAACAAAATGCTCTCGGCCTGCTTATCTAAAAGCTTGAAAAACAACGCTTCGGCCTCAAAAAAAATTGAAAAACCAAATAGCGCATTTAAAATGAATTTTAAATGGCTCGGCCTTTACTCTCTTTGGCAATCAACAACGCTCGGTCTTAGACATTACACAACTCTTTAAACATTACACAGCTCTTCTTTAAACATTACACAGCTCTTTCAGCCCACACAGACTTCAACCCATTGTTTTAATCAAAACAAAGACGCACAGTGGCAAAAGGTTCCAGAACAGAGACACATCCATTATGTTTGTTCGCCATACGAGCCGTTTCCATACACAGGCATGTGATATATCAGTTATATAAATAATGCGCAATCAAAACAAAGGATGTGTATCAATCAAAATGCGCAATCAACCAACAGCGCGCAATCAAAACAAACATATCATAAAAATCACATCTTCGGCACTATGAGGTAGACTCTGCCTCCTCTGTTTTATAGACTTTGTTTTGATTTGCAATACTGCACTCCGTTTTGGTTTACCAAACTTCACATGCGATCCCCATACCACTAACGTGTTATCCATGCAACAAGTTTGAACTTAAATTGCTGCGCTATTTACTAATGTTTTATGCCATAATATACGCAGTGAATCTTATCGCCAAGCTCATGTTTATTAACTGTTGTCAACCGACTTACTGCTGGAGTTAATGCGTGGTTTCGGCGTTACCTGGTTGTCAACGAACGCTGAGGAGTGTTAAACGGCGCTCTGAATCCCTGTTTCTTCGTTCAGCTGACTGGTGGCAAGGGCAGGATCATTAACCATTAATCACAGGCAGTATACAATTACATCCCATAGTTGCCGAGCTTAAACAAACTACACCATTACCTGAATGGATCTCGAAAATTCAGTGATCACTCGGCGTTAAGTTCGGGATAATTTCCTTCTTATATCCTCTCAAACCCGCTTCAGTTTTCCTTTTTACTAGCTTGCAGCTCCAAACACCATCGTTCTGAGCTATTCGGCGATGAAGAATGAGTCTTGAACAGTGCAAGAACCATCGGTCAGTTCATGACCGTTTCATGGGTGTACTGTGCACTCTGTTTATTGGTGCTACAACGTATGGTTGGTATGGTTGTCCTGTTGACCAGTCGCCCGACTATGTCATGAGGATGACCGAATTATATTTTTAATTTGAACGTATGCGCATAACTCCTTGCATAGCGCACAGTCCAATGGAAAATAGTCGCCATGCCACAGTGTTTACCCCGTACCTGTGTGCTGGCCTGTATTGATTTGGATTGTCGTTTTGTTGATGTCGTTTGATTTGGATGTGCTGCATGCAATATGATTGCCGCACATCATATAGACTGTCGTGTGCTTACCCTTGCTCGGCACTCATTCTTATATGCAATGATGTTAAACAATGTGTTCTTATGCAATGAGCTTGAGCGATGTGCAATTAACGTTTAGTCCATATACAATACCCCGCTGCCACATATTCAATCATAGTTTTGACTTTGTACGTGGTCTTGCCATATGTATTGCACGTGGTCTTCTCTTTATACGCCTTACCTTATATCATATGCGCCTTATATCATATACGCCTTACCTTATATCATATACATGCGCTTTAGTTTATGATATATGCATATAATCTTACTCCACCATTTTGACTATAGCGCATATATTGATATATGCATATTATAACCATTTGGACTATAGCACATATATTGCATTTGTTTGTTTTGCATATGGCATATATAGATTTTCATATAGCGCATGACTTATTTGGTTATATGCACATCTTTATAATTTTAAAATGACCATCTTGGGTCATATTTAAAATTATCACCATTACTAATCCTTGAGTTGTATGTGCAGGTTGAAAAGTTGTCCCAGTTTGGTCTTTTTATGCTTCTAAAGAAAAATACTTAGGGGTTAATGATCATGAAATAAATATGGGATATGTATGGATATGAAATGGAATATGATGTATAAGGGTTATAGGGTATGTATAGGGAATATAGGATATGGAATGATAATGAATATCCTCAGGTACTAATTTCAACTTAACAAAGACTAAAAATTTCTAAGAAAAATTTGAATTTTCAAGCACAAAATGACTATACATATACTCCCCTGGATGATGTCTGTACAAGTGGGATGAAATCAGTTGTTAAAATGTTGTAGATGGATTGAAAAGTAAACTTTATTGCTGATCCTTGTTCTTCATGCTCTGGTTCTTGAATTGTTGTTCAGGTCCCTTTGTAATGATTTCTTGATTCAAGTCCCTATGCAATGCTTATGGAATATGTACATGTTGTTTTGACATTTGCAGGTCTTTGAGGTCCCTCTGTTGACAATACAAGTTCCATCTATACTTTAGCTTTCCAGCTAAAGTTCTTGTGCAATTCTCCCCCTTGCTTAAGATTTGACTTGTCCTCAAGTTAGTTGTCTGTGGAGAATTTCCTGCATTGAGTTATGTGAGAATAGTAGAACAAGAATAAGGAATTCATAGAGTCCAAGTTGCCCTGGTTTTCCCCTATGAATTCGTGTTTTCTTGGTGCCAATTTCCTGGTTTTCACTAGCAAACAAGTTATTTATTTTTTATATGTTATTTATTTTTTATATTTTTATATTTTGTTTTTTTTTTTTTTTTTTATTCAACTACAAGACTGGAAGATGGCTGAGCCTGGTGTGCCATGATTTCCAGTTCTGTATCCTCTACCAGTTGTTCCATAAATGCTTCCTTACTAATAGGCCTATTATAAACTTTGAGCCTATGTCCATTCAATACAAATGAGGTGGAGTCCTGGTCGATTGTCCTGATCTTTACTGCTCCATTGTCAAATATTTCGTCAATTTCATATGGGCCTAGCCAGTTTGTTGTGAACTTTTCTTTGAAGTCTTTGAATTTGGAGTCAAAAAGTAATGCCCAGTCTCCCTTGTGAAATGTCTTAGTTTTGATATATCTGTCGTGCCACTTCATTCTTTGTTGTTGCACCAATGTTAGCTTGGGAAGCCCATTGCTCAAATGGTTCTATGAGGACCTGTGGCTTGAGCGACATCTCATCTGATGTGATTGGTCTCCCTGTTCTTTGGCAACTGTCACATTGCTTGACATATGCCTTAGAGTCTCCGAAGATGGATGGCCAGTAATAGCCCAATTGCAGCACCTTATATGTTGTTCGTTTGTCTGCAAAATGACCACCACATGGTTCATCATGACATGCTCTCAGAATGTCTAATATTTCATCTTCTCGCACACATTTTCTAATCATCAGATCTGAACCAGTATAAAATAAATCACCATTTACCCATCTATACCTAGAACTTTCTCTAACAATTTTTCGTTTATGTTTTTTAGAGAACTGTGTTGGAAACTTTCCAGAAGATAAATAATTTGCAATGTCTGCAAACCATGGTGTTTTTACTGTTATGGCAAATAGGTGTTCATCTAGAAAGTTGTCTACAACCATATTTGGATTCGTTGGGTGAATGTATGCAGGACAAAAAGTCAACCACTTGATTTTCCTTGCCTGGACGGTCTTGTATTGTGATATTAAATTCTTGCAATAACAGTAACCATCTTGTTATTCTTCCATTGGTGATGGGTTTATTCATCAAGTATTTGATTGCTGAATGATCTGTATGAATGAAAACTTGATAACCTGTTATATAGTGCCTGAATTTATTTACTGCATGTATAACGGCTAACATTTCTTTCTCTGTGACTGTGTAGTTCAATTCTGCAGGTGTTAAATTCTTGCTTATAAAGTATATTGCATAATTGAACAAGTTCTCTTTCTGCCCAAGAGAGGAACCTATCGTGGTGTCAGATGCATCCGTTGAAATATGAAATGGCAAACACCATTTTGGCCCACGGAGAATGGGTGCAACTGATAATTTTTCTTTCTGAATTTGAAATGCATTTTGACAGTCATTTGTCCAGTGAAATTCAATATCTTTTGATAAAAGTTTGAACAGAGGTTGGGCTATTTACTGAAGTTTTCAATGAATCGTCTATAGTAGCCTGCATGGCCTAAGAAACTTCTTACCTCTTTTTGTGTTGTAGGAGGCATTAAGTTAACTAGGACTTGTTATTTTTGCTGGATCCACCTTAATTCCTGAAGCGGAAATATGGTGTCCCAGAACTATTCCTTCTGTCAACATCATATAGCATTTCTCATTGCTCAATGACAAATTTGTTTCAATGCATCTTTTCAAGGCTTTCTCAAGGTTATTTAGGAAACATTATATGTGTTTCCATAAACTGTGAAGTCATCCATATAAACCTCTACACATTCGTGAATTAGATCAACAAATATTGCAAGCACTACTCGCTGAAAGGTTGCAGGTGCATTGCATAAACAAAATGGCAAAATATTATATGCATAGGTTCTCCATGGGCAAGTGAATGTTGTCTTGTCTTGGTCTTCTGTTGCTATTCTAATTTGGTTGTACCCGCTAAACCCATCCAAGAAGGAGAAAAATTTCTTTCCAGCTAATGAGTCTAACACCTGGTCAATTAATGGTAGAGGAAAATGATCTTTTAGTGTGGCTTTGTTTAGTTCCCGATAGTCCACACATACCCTCCATTTTCCATTTTTCTTTGGTACTATAACCAATGGAGAAACCCATTGACTATCTGAAATAGGATAGATGAATCCAACATTTAACAATTTTCAGTTCCTCTTTCACTATTTCTTTCATCATGGGATTCATTCGTCTTTGAGGTTGCCTTACAGGTTTGAGTTGATCATCTGTATAGATGTGGTGGATACATGTGTTGGGATGGATTCCTTGCATGTCAGTATAATCCCAAGCAAAAGCTTTTGAATATTTTTGTAATAATGCAATTACCTCTTGATCTTGTGCTGATTGCAACTGGTTTCCAATGTTTAAATGTTTTCCAGGATATA
The DNA here is from genome assembly GCA_031772625.1 of Pinus tabuliformis. NCBI lineage: Eukaryota > Viridiplantae > Streptophyta > Pinopsida > Pinales > Pinaceae > Pinus > Pinus tabuliformis. Next base: position 1,230,110,062 of record CM062819.1, on the reverse strand, counting down.
CCTCAATTGTTTTTATTGTTGGATTGGAGATTGTGTTTACAGGAAAGATGTCTATAAAAGAATTCTGCAAAGTTTGAACAGTACAAGTTTCCTGAAAGCATTGATTCAAAAGATTACTTGCAGCTTCATATTGGACTTCTCTAAGCTGCTCTGAAATACTTGGTTCTAAAATGAAAAGATCCATTTAGTCTTCATTCTCTTCTTCTTCTCTAAAGTCAAAGAATTGATTTATACTTAAAACTGATTTAGTTTGCTGTTTTTCTTGAGTTTCAAGTACTGATTCTAAAGAAGTTGATTGTGCAGGTGAATAAAGAGCAATGTGTTTCCTTTCATCTCCATGTGAAATAATCATGCTTCCTAATCTGCATCATATAAAGGCATCAACGGTAGCTAACCATGGTCTGCCTAAGATTAGAGGATGTCCTCCCAAATTTGTTTTTGGTTGCAAGATAAGGAAGTCAACAAGATACTCCCATGAATCCAAAGAGACTATGATATCTTCTAATATTCCTTCTGGAACAACTTTAGATCTGTCTGCTAGTTCTAAAATTGTAGAAGTTGATGTGATGTTGTTTAAATGTAGAGTTTTCATTGTCTCCATTGTCATTACATTTATAGCTGCTCCCAAGTCTATTAATGTGTTTGGCACTGAGAAGTTATTTATTGATATAGTGACCATAGGGATACCAGGATCAATATACTTCTCTACAATGGTTTGTGTAGACATGAGGCTTGCTAATTTACCAATGACTTGGATTGTAGTAGGATCCTTCTTCTTTTTCCCTGTTTTCTTAATGCACAATTCCTTTATTGTTTTAGCATATATCGGTATTTCTTTAATTGCCTTCAACAAAGGAATTTTTACATAAGCATTTTTTAACTCATCTAAAATATCAAATTCAGGAAGGGTCATTTCTTTTTGTTGTTCCACTAACCTTTCAGGATAAGGTGGTGTTTGAGTTGTAATGGTTTTTCCTTTCTGAATTTGTATCTCAGTTTGTGATGTTTCAGGTGATTCTCCTTGTTCAGTTGGTTCTTCTATGATCGGAGGATAATCCTTTTTAAGCACTTTTCCAGACCTTAGATGGACATCATTAAGAGGAAGAATCGAATATGTGGGAAAACATGTCGCTTCCTCTACAGTGTATGCAGATTTGTCCACCTTATTATTCGGATTTTCCATTGGTTGGGCTGGTAATTGAGTTGGTCTGGGTTGATTTGTGGGTAGTTGTAACTGTTGTGGTTGGGTCAACAACGGTGGTGGATTCTGCTGTGGAAATGGCATGGATTGTGGATATGCAGAATGTTGTTGTTGAAATGGTATGGACTGTGAATACTGTGGATATGTAAATGGTTGTTGGTATTGTTGCTGGTATTGTTGTTGATACTGTTGAGGTGGCTGGTTTCCATAACCATATCCTCTCCAACCTTGTGCAGGTTTTTGTGGATATTGTTGTGGAGGCCAAGCTTGCCATGGCATTGGAGGGGTCCAAGGATTTTGAGGTGGATAGAGGTAATTTTGTTGAGGGAATTGTTGTTGATTTTTTTGAGGCATCCTAGGTTGCCATGGTCTTCGTGGTGCTACATAATAAAAACCTTCTATTCCTGGCACTTCTTCCATGGATTTCATTTGTAATTCTTTCAATCTTAGACAATTTTCCGTGGAATGATTTTCTGTACAAAGACCACAAACCTGAATACTATCCAAAGGACATTCTCTCAATGGATGTTTCTTTCTACATTTGGAACAAAAGATTGCTAGAGCTTGTTCTTGTTCTTCTTTCTTCTTGTTTGCCTTTAGAACATCTACTTGTGTTCCTAATGTACTTAAGAGGTCTATTTTGAAGTTTTCCAATAAGCTTCCTATTTCAGCTCTTGTTATCCCTCTTGCAACTGACTTTGCTGCTTTTGAACTTGCTTCTCTCTTTCCTGTTTTTGATCTTCCTCTAGAATATTTTTGACATAACTCAACAATTTCTTCGAATGGTACGTTTGAAATGTCTCCTTTACCCATCACATTCAAAATGTCAAGGTATTCATCCCTTACACCCTTGAGAAATATTGTTCGAATGGTTTCTTGGTTTAGAGAGTGTTGTTTAGATTTTTGTAGATTATATGCAAATCTTTCCAAATATTCTTCTAAACTTTCATCTTCTTGTTGTGTCATTCTGAAAACATCTTCCTTTGAATCTCTAGATCTACAATAAGCTTGATATTTTTTAAGGAAGACCGATCTCATATCATCCCAAGAAGCTATTGTTTGTTCTCCTAAATCCATGAACCATTTTAAAGCTGCTGCTTTTAATGTTGCAGGGAAAAGACGAAGTTTATGAATGTCATCAGTGTATCCATATGTTCTACATAGAATATCAAATTCAAACATAAAAGCATCAGGATCTTCCGTGGACATTCCATAAAAATTTGGCAATACAGAAAGCGGAATATTTTTCATTTTCACTTCTTCTCCTAATATTGCACTTATGTCTACTATTGGAAAGCCAAAGGTAGCCTCTTGATCATTACCATCTTCTTGTCTTTTCCGATCATTTTCTATCTTTCTATCATTTTCTTGTTTTGCCTCCTCCTCTCTCTTTCTTCTCCATTCTCTTTGTTGTCTTTCATACTCAGCTCGTTGTTCAGGAGTGAAAATAACAGATCCATGTCCCTCTTCTACCATTGGTTTATTTGTTTCAATTTTGAGTGGAGATTCAGGTTGTTGAAAGATAGGTGGATTTATGGATGGAAAGACAGGTTGTTTTTATTTGATAATTTCTTTTTGTTTGCCTGAAATTGAAGGTTGTTTTTGTTTTACTTGCCAAGCTAACAAAGTTTGCCTCTCAATCAAAGTTAATCTTTGTCCAGTTCTTTGTTTTTCTGCCAATTCCTCAATTATTGGATTACCAGTAACTGGGTGTTTGATGATCCTATCTCTATTTGTGGGGGGTTTTTAATAAATATACCTTGAGGATCTCTATATCTAGGCATAAAGAAACATAACTAAAAAAAGGAATGTAACTAATGTTTTTATTTGTTTTGAAATTTATCTTTCTATTGACTATGCCGATATTTTCCTCCCCGGCAACGACGCAAAAATGTTGAGCTAATTTGTTTACCGAAATTAACACAATTATTTCTTATCAATCCGGGTTGTTTATGCTTTGAGGCAAGTTCACTATATGTGAAGATCAGATGTAATCAAACCTTGAAAGATAAGTTATTCAAAAGCTTAAAGCAATACATCCTACAACTCCAATTCAATTAGTTTAAAAAGAGGAAAATATTGAAATGGTTCTTGACTCAAGAAGTCCACTTTTGCCTCAATTACTACTTAATGAATCAGAGATTAAAACCAAGAACTTAAGATGGATAAATTATTAATGAAAGAAGCTCCTAACTTAAGAGACACATAAGGTATTTCATCATAATTCATTCATCTCAATACCAAAATCACATAAAGAAACTACTTGCATGCAATCAAAGGAAACTAGTTTTAATTCATCATTTTAGTAGAAGGGATGCTCAACTTGAACACTTGTTTTTCCAACTTAATAAAGTGATGAATAAGCTAAGAACTAATGAAATCAATCACCATGCATTAACCATAAAACAATATGAAATAAAGCTTTGAAAAACCAGTTCTACAATAACCATATTCCAAGAAATAAAACTAGTTAACAAGGAAGTGTACTTAGCTTGGAATGGGGGCCCTCCACCCTTGCCTTGCACACTTGAGAAATGATATCAGAAGCTCAAATTCAGTCACACATCCATAACATTAACTCTCCAATCCAAAAGTGTCTCAGCATAAAAGTATAATAAGTCAATACATAAGCCATCAAAGTCTTGGCTCTTAAATAAGAAGTCTCATGAAAAAAACTGATCTATATTCACTCAAACAAACCCATCTACTCTCATCCATCTATCTAAGTCGAATTCATTACTCCCATCCCAAGAAATATGACCAATCCCATAGAATCTCAAAACTACCCTATTTCTATGGGATTTCTGAATGACTAGTCATGATTGACTAGCACCAAATGGGCCTAATAAAGCTTGTTCTGTTCGAACTAAGCATAGCTGGCTTAGTCCTAGTTCCCAAGCTATCCTGCGACCACATCAACCATAGAGCTATTACGGGAATTTCTGAATCTGCCAATTTTGCACTTAAAACCAAATTTTCATAAAAACTTTAGAAATTGAAAAATTAAAATTAAATACCTGAATGGATATCAAATATACATCAAAAAGGGATGAATGAAGGGAAAATGGATGGCAAATAGATGGATTAGTAAGTTTCTTAGAGCAAAAATAAGACCAAAACTAAGGCCCAACATAGCCCACAATTTTGAGACACTATTCTAGCTTATTGATGTAAATACCAAAAAGGGTAGGGGAAAGGGGAGAACCTTGCTTAACCCTAATATTACACTTAATATCTTTATACCACCATTCGTTGGTATTGATCTTGACAATGAAAGTCTCGTATAGGTGGATTATAACAACCCTTAGTTCAGGGGGAACCATGATCTCTTCAAGCCTCTCCCAAAGCTTATCTCAGGGGACAGTGTTGAAAGCTTTTCTAAAGTCCACAAAACGATAGAATATATCCGTTTTACTATTATGACATTCCTCCATGATGATCCTAAGGGTGAAAAGGTGGTCGATGGTCGAGTGATGTCTCCTAAAACCAGCTTGCCCTTTAGCTATTTTACCCTGGTTCTTAAGCCAAAGGCTAAGCTTTTTTCCCAGAATGAGCCCATAAAGATTAGCTAGGATGTGGCTAATCATAATGGTCCTGTAGTTAGAGGGAATTCTTTTGTCCCCATTTTTGAAGATAGGCACAATAAGGCTTTGCGTCCAGAGCTTAAGGAAGCCATGTTTTACAGCCAAATTGAGGAGCTTGTGGAGATGAAGAATTAAGATATATTTTCCCATTTTAAAGATCTCATCTTGGTAACCTTCAATATCTCTGGCATTCCCATTAGCGAGCTTATTAATCCCAAACTCAACATCTTCTAGAGAAAAAATATCATCCTTATTAGGAGTGTTTAAGATGGTTCCCATGGTGTCAGAAAGTCATGCAACTTATTAAGATAGTTATCCCATTTTTCTAGGGGGATATAATGATTATCTTTAGTTTTACGAACAAGAACATTCCACCAAAACTTTATGTGCGCAACTTTAGAAAGATGGAGAAGATTCTCTTGCCTCTTATTAATATATGATCTCTTACTCCTCTTGATGAGAGTTTTGTATATACTAATATTTGGGAGCTTAATGCTTTCATTAGGGGCGTCTCTGATGGATTTCCTGGCAATTTTACAATCTTTTTCATACCAACGATTGGAAGTTCTATTATTTTTCTTATATGAAGTCTTATTAGATAATTTGCTAATGGTGGTGGAAATGGGTAGTAGTAAAATGGTAATAGATTTGATCAATGTTGTTATTATAAGTCAGGGAGCCTAAATTCTTGTCAAAATCCCTTAAGAAAAGGTCGACATTACTTCTATCAAAGTGAATGTGACTTTTTCTTTCACTATTCTCCTACATGTGGGTGGTATGCATACCAAGATTGAGGGATAAAGACAAAGGTCTATGGTCAGAGTCATGCTCGTACCCGTTAAGAAGCTCAAATTTTGTAATATGGTTGAGGACATGGATGCCAGAGATCGCATAATCCATGACGTTGCTACCCAACCCATGGAAATGGGTCCTCTGACTAGAGAGGGGCCATTTATTAATACCATTACAAATGATTAGGGTCATTTATTAATACCATTACAAAGTTTTAGGATCTCAGTGCCGAATAAGTTCTCGATTATGTCTTCATATTTTCTCTTGAATCTATTAGCTAAGTGACCATCCTCATCAAGCCACAAGGGGTCAAGGTTAGAGTTATTACTTAACATAGTAGCTTGGTTAATAGTAGTTCGAGCATTAAAGTCCCCAAGCAAAAGGATATTGCCATCATTCCTTAGGTTGTAAATTTATTTTTCTAAGGTATGGAAAGGACAATCCTTCTAGGTTGTTTTACTTATAAGATGTAAAGTCGATAGGGTCGAAATAATAGATTGCAAGGAAGATCTTATTGGTTTTAGAATCAGAGATCTCTATCCAAATGTATTGATTGAAGGGGTCAATTTTATGAAGTCGGATGTTAGAGGAAACATTGTTCCTAATGTAACAGGCTATACCACCAAAACCTCTCCTCGAGGATTTATTATTCCAGGGAGATCAAAGAGTGAACTTGTCAAGGGAAGGGACCCTAGATTTTTCATGTTCCCAAGTTTCAACTAAAAGAATAAGATCAATATCACTCGGGATCCAACTTAACATACGAACCTTACACCATGGAAAAGCATGATAGTTCCATAAGAGGATCCAAAGTGATGCTATTCCCTATTTATCATTCGTGTTTGGGATTCTGTCTTTAATAATAGCTTTTCTATTCCTAATGATAGCCCATTCCCCCTCTTTTCTTGCCTCCTTGACCTTTTGAACTTCTTTCCTAAGTTCAACTTGATCTTTTGGAATGAGGGCTCCATTTATACAGATCTTCGTTCCTTTTAGGCTTGGGTATTTCCTAAGTATATCTAATTTATAGTCATTACAACTAACCTTGACACAAATTAGTCTATGTTTATGCTCAAGTATCTTTCCTACCCTTATTGCTTCAGTGAGATAAGTTGTTTGAATTTGAGATTTTGTCTTTAATTGTTCTTTAACTAATTCTAATGTGTCTTCATTGTTTTGTTCTTCTATACCAACAATTATAAGGTGTAAGGCTCTTTTGTGGCGCTCATGGTCGAGTACAATTAGTTTATTAATTTCTTCTTTTATGGGTTTAATATCTAATTTATTCTCTGTGTTATTTAGGGTTGAGTTATTATGTAGTTGTTCTTGTAGGTGTTTAATCTCGTTTTTCAAAGTGTCATTTTCTTTAACCATTGCTTGTTTGCTATGTTCGATTTCTTGAATTCTACCTTTCATTCCTTGGAGTTTAGTCTCTAGTGAGAGTATTTTATTTTCTAACGATTTGTGGTTATTGTCAATCATTGTAGTTAATTCTAGTTTAAAATGGTTTTCTCTTTCTTCTCTTCATCTTTCTAAAGATTCAATGTACTCATAAAGACTTTCTAGGGTAATTTTACTTGGTCTCCCTTTTTCAGAGGGGGGTTTAAAAAGATGAGGACAAGTACTCATAGTGGAAATAATCAAAACTTAACAAGAAGAGAATAGTGGGAACGTATGCACTTGTCAGAATTGTTTGTAGTTGAACTAATTCTTCTTGATTCACTTGTAGTTGACCTTGTAGTTTATCTCCCTCTGAGAGTGCATGCTCTAATAGCTACTGTAAGTAACAGATTGCCCAACTCCAAATCTGCAATATTAAATTGATGGTGTTCTACAACAACTACCTTTGCTGCCACTAAGAGATTGATCCTCAGCCCTGGTATGCCATGCGCTGCCACAAAGAGATGTCTTGACCTTCGCTGCCACTGAAAGACTGATTCTCAGCCCTAGTATGTCATCCACTGGTACACAAAGATAATTCGAGCCCTTCGCTGCCCTGGAAGACAAACCCACCATGCCTAAAATTTGTGTGTTTTGTTCAACGATGGTGGATTTTAGTAAATAATAAATTGTTTTGTCCCGCAATTATAAATCAACGGAGGTCCAACACATAATAATCCGTCGATTACTATATAATAACACAGGTTGACGATAGTGCTGACAACACAGGTTGACAATGCCTTTGTCATGCACTGCACCACTAAAAGACACACACTATAAAAATGCAGAGAGATGAGCGAAGCCCCAGATCCAGTTCACCAAGGGCCTAATTCACCAAGACTGTTGATCCAATTAGGGCAAAAGACTCACGCTGTAAAAATGCAGAGAGCCGAATGAAGCCGCAGATCCAGTTCACCAAGGGCCGCATATATAATTCACTAGGACTGCCGATCCAATTAGGGCAAAAGACTCGAACTGTAAAAATGCAGAGAGCTGAACAAAGCCCTGTAATAGTTATTTTTGTAATATTATTATTATTTTTATTACTATATATTTATCGATATGCATATTAATAATTCATTAATATTAGATCTATACCATTAATATCTATGGTGTTTTCCAACCACATTTACTGATGTGGTTGTGCTAGTATATATTAAGTTGATGCCTATGACGTATATCAATCACATTTATTAATGTGGTTGTGCTAGTATATAGAGTAATCAACAATGTTTTTAAATATAGAAATCCAATAAAATATAAACCTTTGAATCATCCCTTAAATATGTAAATGTGATTTTTCTTTCGAAAATTTTAAGAAACTTTAGTATAATAATGTTTTGATGTAATAATATTTTAGAGTTTTTTCCTTTTGAATTTTCTATTAAACTAAACATTTTTTAATCACAAAATTATTATATTATTGATAAAAGTCTTCAATTTACATTAAATCAATTATATTTAATTACATAATTAATATATTATTAATAAGAAACATCTCACTTCTTTATAATAATTATTTATAAATCAATTTAATATCTTAAATATATTTTATCACCATATATTACATATATAAATAATCCTTTTTCATTTAGAAAACAATAGAAAATGTGACTGTTTCTTTCTGAAAATAAATCTCACCGCTGGTTTATAAGGTAACAAGCATCAGTCGCAAAAGGGATAGATGGTGGCCAATTTTACATTAGGTTAAACAATTTTTAATCACGAAATTATATTTGTAATTGGTAAAAATCTTCAATTCACTGTTAAATCAATTGTTTTTAATTACAAAGTTCTTTTTATTATTAATAAAAAAACTTATATAATCTATATATATATATATATATATTTGATTTACCTCATCTATATCTATATTCAATTTAACACGTGTAATTTGTTATTATGTGTTTTTAATTTTTATAATGATAAAGCAGCGAATTTCTAAGAATGAGCGGTATATTGTGAAAGTTATTTTAGAAATTTGCAATATCATTGATGGTTTATATATCATTTATTATTAACTAGCAATTGCACCAAATGTTGCAAAGGAAACGCCGTAAGGCATAAATTTGAGAAAAATCATGATATATAAAAAAAATCATTGAAGATAGAAATTAGTAAACAAATTGTCATTCAAGCTAGAAGATAAATACAAATCACTTACATTATATGAAATTGACAAATTTTATAACCTTTCCAAAATAGGTTGCCTCTTAATGTTCGAAGATGCTCTTTCAAGTTCCAATAGAACCCTTGTTACTTGGGGGCTTGCTTAGGTCAATAAGTCATTTGCAACATTTGTTTTGAGTGTGTTAAAGGTCCATGTCCACCCCTTGGAAATTATTTGTGCTATACGGGGTCCATAATTATCATAGGCATGGTTGATCGAAGGACGGCTAAACGTTTTACATCTTTCAAAGTTGTTTGATGAGGGGTAGGCTAGAGTGTCAGTCGTATTTGACGGCTAAATTGTCACACGACGCACAATCTACCCGTCAAATTCCAACCATGGGACAAAGTAAGAACAAACTTCAAGTCAATTATCTCTTTTATTGCTTAATCCTACCATCGATGTAAGTTCTGAAAGTAAAGGGAAGGAAATTTTGTTTGCGTGTTCGGTTGAACTTGACGGTACACGAAAGAAATTTGCTCTTTGACCTTCACGTAAAGGTGGAAGTGTTTTAGTGTCAAATGCCCGAAAAATTCCTTTCATTTCCATTAAAGAAATAAACAACTGAAACGGAGGTGAAAAGGGTAGTTTGCAGGTAAAAAACCCGCATTTAGAAGCAACTTATCCCATGCTGAAATGATTTGTTTGGATAACTGGATCTGATATGTATCGTGCATTGTCAATGCAGGAAGTCTAAGTGAATGAATTCATAGAAGTTTCCTTTCTCATGAATGAAAGCCACCTTTCGAAATATTTCTTTATATTCTTGGTATAATCGTGGGTTATGTTTAATATATAAAAGAAACCTAAAATGGACAAATTTAAAAAATTTGAGAGGTTATTATTTATCCATTTAAACTTATTATTTTGCACATCCCTCTATATTAAATGTTTTTTTCAATTAAAAAAAAAAGGCATATATGTTCTTTTGAATTTGATATGGAGAGAACAAGTTGGACCAAATTGGAGGGTCGAAAGAACCAGATCTGTTTCAAAATGGGGAAGGCAAATCGTGAAAGCAATTTCATATGAAATATTCAAAATAAGGCAATGCAGATAATGAAAGAATTTTCATATGAAACATTTTAGGATCCATCTTTAGAGATCTATAAGAAAATTTCTCAAAAGAAACTGTGGCAAATATAGTCAAATCTCGTCTTCTACATCGTAGCGAATTCTACACAGGACATTAGTAGTCCATCATATTGTAATGTGGCATACAACATGTCTTCAAGGTATACAATGTGTTCAATTAGTCGCCCATCATATTGTAATGTAGCATACAACATGTTTTCAAGGTATACAACATGTCCTCCTACTTGTCTCGCTCAATTAGCAGCCCATAATATTGTAATGTCGTATACAACATCTCTTCAAGGTATATAATATGTCTTCTTTTTGGGAGCTATGAGCTAATAGCTATTCACTTAACATAGAGAAAGAGGAGAAGGTTAATATACGGTGTGATATAGTGTGGAAAATAAAATTATAACAACATTTATTTTTTACTTTTTTTTGTCATATAGTTATATGCATATGCATTTATATATTTTTTTGTTATTACTTAATGTTATGTGACATCTTCTCCTAATGACCTATAAAATACTTGGCGATGCAATAAATTATAAATAGAGTTTAATATCATTTTTTCATTTTCAACTAATAGAATATAATCATTTCTCTATTTTGAGAATAAACTCAGTTTCAAAAGTAAATCTTCAATATTATTATTATTGATATATGGTAAATTTAACAATATTTCTGGCTTTTAATTCTAACTCAAAACCTAAAGAACTATAATATAGGCTACAATAGGTATGGGGAAACATTGAACTTTTCAACTTACCTGTAGGGTGGGAATCCCATGCCCATTACAGAGGAAATATCAAGGTCTGAATGAGAAAACATACTATAACAATTAGTTCGGTCCTAAAAAAGTGGTATGAAATAAAATAGAAATGAAGAAAATATTTCCAAATAATACTGCAACAGAAGTAAAAATTAATTTTCTATTGACAATCAAACCAGCGATGCTCCTCGACTTCTCAATATATTTCTTGATTTCAGGGTTTGGAGGGCCTTCCGTCTATCATCATACAAATAGAAACCTTTACACGTTTTCTCACCTGTGGAAAAGGTGCCATATAATTACCAACTAAAGAATAAAACAGAGTATTGCACACAACAAAAATCACAGAATGAAGCTAGCAGCGACAATATATATTTGATTTTAATTCTAGAATGAAAAATACATTTGCTTGAGAAAGAAAGAACTATAATATAGGATATAGGACGCAACAGATATGGGGAAAAATTAACTTTTCAACTTACCTGTAAGGTATGCCGATTACAACGAAAATATCAAGGTCTGAATCTTGAACCATGATTTCCTCACCTAAAACTCGACAAGCTTCATTCACATCTGGAAAGAATACCATCTCAACTATATCCTTATCCATCAAGGAAATTGGCTGCCAAAAGTGAGAAAACATACTATAACAATTAGTTCAGTCCTAAAAAAGTGGTATGAAATAAAACAGAAATGAAGAAAATATTTCCAAATAATAATGTACTGCAACATAAGTAAAAATTACTTTGCCATCAACAATCAAACCATCCATGCTCCTCAACTTCTCGATATATTTCTTGATTTCAGGGTCTGGAGGGGCCTTCCATCTATCATCATATAAATAGAAACCTTTACATGTTTTCTCACCTACGAAAAAGTGCCATATAATTACCAACGGAGTAGTCTACCTAGGTGGAGGAATTGCCGGGTTTCCATCGCCGCCCAGAAAAACGTCCGGCTCCGGCCGTCAGCAATCCCTCCGCCACGCTCCCCTAGCTCTGCCACCCTCCGTCCACTACTCCACATTAATTTCCTGACAGAATCGCCGCCGCCCAGAGTTAATGCAATTTCCAATTCGAATTTGGAAACCGCGGGTTGCTTGCCCAACCAACTCAAGGCGGCCTCTGCAGCTCACTCATGTTCCTCCTCGACTCGGCGCACCTCACCTGTAGGAATTTTGATTGAAGTTGTTTGTTGGAAACCCAATCTAAAATCTGTGCCATCATTGTTTCGACAAAATGGGGAGGATCTGTCCCATACATAATAGGAAAATATTAACTTCAGAGAGGGTTTGATCCAGGGAAACATGTCAGAGATCGAGGTGAAGGTGGAGAATATGGCTGTTGAATTTCAATAGTTTCAGACCCAAATTCCATCAGGTGAGTTGAATTTCCGTGAGTTTACCTACAAAGTTTAAAGATCAACCGCTAAAATTAATGGGGGCTTTAAATTTCCACTGCTGGAATTGTGTTTTGGACTGGTTTCTTGTTTAAGCATTGGGGTTTCTATTGTTTTTGGGAAAATTCGGGCTGAAATTGAAGAATTCTGGAGGTATGGGCAGGGGAGAAATTGCTTACTTAATAAGCAATTGAAATTTCAAGTTTCTCGCTGGCTTTAAAAGATTAGGTTTTTTGGGTGTGCTTCGTTTATGTTTGAATTACGTCTCTAATATGTTTTGGCTAAAGGCTTAGGCATTCGTTATCTTACGTTAAACTGTGACTTAGGGTTGTGGAATTGAAGGGTTTTATTTTTTCATTATTTCTGTGGGTAAATTAGCTGAAGTTTGTTCACTTCTGAAAGCTGCCATTTTGATTTATGCAGGTTTATGGTTGAAAATTATTTAAAATTGTCGAAGGCTTCGTAGTGGAAATTATGATTTTGAGGATTTTGAGCTGAAGACCTAAGGATCTGTTGATTTTTACGATGGTAAGATTCGCTTGAATTTCTATTTCATGTTATAGTCTTCCATTTGCGACGTCTTTTTTTTGTTTGGTTGGTTAAATTCCCTTTTGTGCAAGACCCTTATGGGACAGGAACTTGGCCTCCTCTGCCTCGTACCTATGATAAACCGTCTAGACACAGTTAACAATGAAATGTCACAACAGAGTACAATTTACCTGCACAATGTTCTTCGGGTGAATAGAACCAAAGCCAATATAATGAAAATTCAGTTTATCATAGTAACCCACTTGACTGTTTGTATTTGTGAACTTTGCTTAAAATTGCTTTCATTTTTCCCGGTTATCTTAAACCATATAGTTTCCGATATTTTTGGTTTTTGGCTTTCTTGTGTTAGATTTGTATCTTTCAACTTAATGGATTAATTTTTTTTCAAGATGGAGGCTTTTGTGATTTGAATTGAGTTGAGCTTTATTTTCTGGTATCATTGCATTGAAATTCTTTGTCAATATTTCAAACCATCAAGTACAGTTTATCCTTATAATTAATTTCTTTTTGGTAAAGCTCCTTGCGGCTAAAATCTGTTACCTACTTATTCAGCTGATGATGACAAAGATTTTTCCCTGACAACCTTCTATATAGTGTTGTTCCCAATTTCATTTGGTGGATCATTTGTGTTAGACAGGGTGGTTTTCAAATTCATTTGATGGAGCCTTCGCTTTGGATTTGAAATTCCCTGGCTCTTAAATTTTGGATGGATTGTCAAATTAATCTCATAAAATGATGATATTGTTGGTCGTTAAAGAAGTGTTTCAATGTACTTTATTGTAGCAAGCATTTAATTGATCTCGAATATCAAAATTATCTAAATGTGATAAAATCTTCAAGGACAGATGTAATGTTGAACTAGCACTAAGGCAGATTATTCTATAGTCGAATGAATTTGCTACAAGGTTGCAGAATTTTATTTAATTTTCAGAATTTTCTTTAATTTTCAATTTACCATCCCACGATCCATCATTGAAAATGCAGTGGTTCTGGCCGACTTGAAGGAAATAAAAATTGAATTTCAACCAGCGGATTGAGTGGGCAGTGTAAGGGAACTAGCACAAATTTTAATTCATTGGTTGAGACCTTATATGATTCAAAGCATCAAAGGTCCTTGACTTGCAAGCTTTTATGGGGAACTTTTGGAGCCACTCCAGGAAAGAGGGTTCAGATGAGAAAACAAGAACCCAAGTTGAGTGTAGTAAAAGGAAGAGACTATTAGTTGTCAATGGGAATGAAAGACCAAGGGTAATTTCTACTCTTACTGATGAGCTCTCCATTAGGATTCTTTCCAGGGTACCTCGTGGATGCTATTCCAACTTGAAGTTGGTCTGTAAAACGTGGAATCACGTATTAAGGGATTCAGAGATATTCAAATTAAGAAAAGAGATCGGTTTCTCTGAAGAATGGCTATACATTTTGATGAAAGATGAAGAGGAAAAGCTCATCTAGAATGCTTTGGATCTGTTATCAGGTAAATGGCACAGTTTGCCACCTATGCCGACTTTTACATATGAGGAGGAATTCAATGAAGCTACGAGATGGAGTTTATGGAATGCAATGGGAGCATCGAGTTACAGGGTAACAGGTTTTGTGAGGGGTTCATTTGGACGGAAATATTCTCTAGATAGAACAACTTTTTGTGGTTGTGTTGTAGGGGCCATTAATGGATGCCTCTATGTTTTGGGAGGGTTTGCTAAAGCATCTGCTCTCAAATTTGTCTGGTGTTATGATCCTCGAATAAATGCATGGAAAGAAGTCGCACCTATGACCACTACAAGGGCTTATTGCAAAACAACTTTCCTGAATAGGGCTTATATATTTTTATATATGGTTTAATATGTGTTATTTCCATTAAACAATCTGCTTGAGTGGAAGACGAAAGAGTACAATGGAAGCAAGATTAAAAAAAGTATACAAGACCAATCAACAACTACAAGAGGACCCAAGTGCATTAGATAAATTTTTGTGGAAAAATGATCTATTGTAGTATCGAGATCACCTATATTTATGTAAGAGTTTCCAACTCAAACAAAGGTACACTTTTCATATAGGAGATTCAAGGTTCTTGAAAACTTACTACAAGATCAAGAAGGATTTTCTGGGAAGGTTTTAAAAGTGATGTTCAAAAGTTTGTGCTTAATTTTTTGGTTTTACAACATAATAAGAGAGATACAATCAAGTCACCAAGTCTCCTATAACCATTATCCACACTAAATTTCTAGGAAGAAGTTTCAATGGATTTTATTTCATGTTTACCAAATTTGAAGGAAATAATGTTATCATGGTAGTAGTGGAAGAACTAACAAAGTATTTCTATTTATACTATCTTTCACATCTTTTTAAAGCAAATACCTGTGGGATTAATGAAAATAGTTCAAAAACTACATGGAATCCTTGAGACTATATTGTAAGTGATGGGGATTCATTTTTCATTGGAAACCTTTGGTCCAAAATATTTTCTTGTTTGGGTGTTCAATTGGCTCAACTCATCGTATCATCCTTAATCCAATGGGAAAACTAAGGTTGTGAATAAATTTTTAGAATGTTATCTTCATTTCTTTGCATCTGATAAATAAACACAATGGGTCAAGTGGTTTCCTTTGGCAAAATGGTGTTACAACACATCCTTACAAACTTCATAAAAATGTCTTCATTTATGTCACTTTATGGATATCATCCTTCATCCATCACATCACCCTAGAAAGGGACTCTAAAGGTTCTATAAGTGCATGATCAAATAGGGCACCGACAAGAGGTTCTCAAAATATTGAAGTACAACTTAGTTATAGCACAAAATAGGATGAAACAACAAATATATCAATATTGCAATGAAAGAGAATTTGAAGTAGGGGATTGGGTATTTTTGATGCTACAACCATATAAACAAATGTCCCTCAAGCAACAAAAGAAGGAAAATAAATTAACATTAAGGTGTCATGTCCCCTATAAGGTGTTGCAGAGGATGAGAAGTATGGCTTACAGATTGGAGTTTACTCCATATTCACATGTATATATTATCTTTCATGTTTCTATGTTTCCACAATTGCTGGATATTTATCTCCTAACAAATTGTAGTTTATTTGTGTTTTGTTAATTATTAATGGAAAATAACTATAAATTCATTGATTGCAATCTCCAAAGAAAAAATGTTGCTAAATATAAAAATTGGAACTTAGAAATATGCACACACACAATAAAAATTGGCATCGTTGTTTTTGGACAAATGTCCCTGGAAAAACTGTGAAGGGAAAACTAGTGCAATAGATGATGGTTATATTATTATAAATTCTTCAACAATTCAAGAGTACAATGATATGCTTACCTCTCACTGACAAAGATCCATTTAATAATGGAAAAATAAACTGGAGATAAATTGTCTCCCTCTGCAATCAACTTACCCTCCTACTAGCCACTCGCACTCCCTTTTTGGAACTCACACTTCCTCCTAGAATGCGGAGATCTAGCTGAGGAAAATTCATACAACCCCATAATCACCTTCCAGCAAATTTTTTTGCCTCCTTATGCTTCTGAAACCCGTTCGCTTTGCCTATGGGATACTGATATGGAAACTAGTAATTGAAACATTGATTCTCCAGCAAGTCGCACTGGGAAATTTGGCTACTCGCACTAGTTGTAGCGACATCCTTTATAGATGAATTTGACCTCCTCTTCCTGTCTCCCAGACACTAGAAAACACTGAGGAAAATTCCTCCAAACTCTTGCTCTCAAATATTTGTTTATCCCTCTGTCTCTAATGCTTCCCTAGCTTCAATTGTGCCCTTGGTGAATAACTGCAATTGGGTAGCCAAACTGCTCACCAAATACTCTATGCACTCCCCAATCCCCTAGACCCACTCTTATAATCTCTTGTTGGAGTCTCAACTGCCATGAGTACATCTCAATTAATGCTAAAATCAATTTGAATTCATCATAGAAGCCTCCAGAGAAAAATTGAACTTCCCCAATTATGGCTAATTAATCTAATTGAGACGTCTCCAAGTCTTTTCTCATGAAACTTTTTCTAGGTTTTGGAGATCTTATGTTCCTTAGCCTTTTCTGGGTTTTGGACATCTTGTGTTCCTTAGCCTCTTAGACATTATAGAGACTAGAACACATGTCCATTGCTACCAAATCTAACAACTTCTTGATTAACAAGGGTAATTGGTAACAAGATCACAATCCCAACTATTTTAGCAGAAGAAGGAAAAACAATCATACTTGAACCAAAAAATATCCTTGAAACAAGGATTAAGTAGCTATAAAATTAAGCAATTATTGAGTACCTCATCAAATGGAATAACCTACCAGTAGAAGATGTGATATGGGAAAATCAACTATTCATGCATAAAAAACAAAAGTTATTCATGTGTTGATTGTTTGATGGGAGTGACATGTTGAGTTGTAAGGAAAATCCCCATGCTAATCATAAAACCTCTTATTAAGCTTGTTATAGCCCTTTTTTCCACCTTATCTCAACAAGAGTAACCTAGTGTCAACCCTGTAAAGTTGTTGTTCTAAATTTGTTTCTCTTTCCCCTTGTTTGTAACCTTCTAGTAGCTTGTTTCTTCCACAGACCTATCATCTTATCACCCATCACTCCATTACAATTATATAGTTCATCACTTGTTTAAATGCCAAAGTGAAGTATTGGGTGCTAAAACTTGAATCTTATGATTTACATTTGTCCTGACATAATATTTAAGGTACAATTGTCACTAAGCAATGAAGCTTTGAGAGCTTGGATGGGTCATTAAAATTGTAATTCTTCTTTTGAAATATATAATATTTGTTTTCCTTTACAAATGATAAGCGATGTAAAAATTTGACTTTTTTTCAAGGTGTTTTTGAATTACCTTTTTAGAACAAGTTTAAACCCTTTGAAAGAGCTAGGAAGGATTCAATTTTGATCATTGATCTCTATTAGTCTCATCAGACTTCATATTAGTTTTAAAATAACTTTATGTTTTGGATAAACGATTGCATCTTTACATATGATACCCTTGCCAATGAATTTGGAAAACACCTTACACAACAAATTAGTATGAAATTATGCCTTTCAAAAAATACATTGATCCATTTGCATAACGAACAATTTGATGAATGTATGGTTACTTGAAACAAGTGCATTCTTTAGCCTTGGTGGGTTTGAAAGGGATTCTTTAGTGAAAGGAACTTAACATAGTGAATGCAATGAGGGGGCTGTTAATTCCTTTGGTGCTCAACATGGAGTTGATAACATTTATATACACTATTACTTAATGTATAACAACAACACCACTCCTAAAACCATATATGAAGTCACTTTTCTTTACCCTTTTCATTTCATAAAGACAAGCAAGGTCTACTTACAGAATTGTTAGCAAAATTGAATGAAAACGAAAAAATAAATGTCCAACATTTAAAGCTGAAAGCAGGAAAACCAAACACATAACCTTTTATGCATAAAACTTACTTTTACTATGGATGTTTTAAGTGGTGAAAAGTTGGTATTTTGGGCTAAGATAAATTTATTCTTACAAACAAACCATACAAAACTAGCCAAAGAAAAGGTAAAACAAATACAATGCAATACCACATGATTACTTTACTATCAGACAGATAAGACATATCTACAGAGCATGTAATACAAAGATCGTTGATTCACAATGTCAATAGAACTGTTATAAGGGACATTTTTATCGGTCCCATCAAATTCCAGCATCAACTACCAGATCAAAATGGAAAATGTGTTATATATACATTCTGTTGTTATTTATGGCACAAGGAAACTTCCCTTCCAGACCTTACCCATGCTTAGGTGCTATGTCTGCATAGAATTTTCATATTATGCATAACATTATTGCCAGCAAAAACTACCGTTGACCATCATCTCTGAAAATAATATATTAAGATATCGATATAAGGTGTTGGCAGAAGAGTTGTACAATATTAATCAATTGTTTCAGTAAGAGATGTAAACTCTTAGAGAGACAAAGCAATGAGTGGTTGTGAAAAACGGGGTTTCCAGTTAAAAAATAGCCCCATATAGTGAATTGTGCTACCCTGAGGAGCTCTCCTTTCATAATATTTACAAAGTAATCACAGCATGGAAGAAAAATAAATGTTAACCTTGGTCTTAGATCTGAAGGACCTGACAGCTAACTAGCTCATTAAAACCAAAATGTCGACTAGCAATGCTCTTCCTATCAACCTCAGAATCCGAAATACTAGTAGAAGGATCGAAGGTCGATGACGATGAAGATGATGTAACTGCACCTTCGCTTGTGTCAGCCTGCAAAACAGTGACATTGTCGCTAATGTCTTTCGTAATAATATGAAGCTTTCCCAAGAATCCAGCTAGTAGGTAAGGTGACTCTGAATCTGTGTGATCTACAACAGGTACTTTCCTCAAAATGACTTTCCATGTATCTTCCTGGGGATCATACATTTTAATCTTACCGTTGTCTAATGAACTAGAAGGATCCAACGCATACAAGTTACCATCCACCACAACGCTTAATTTTGTCCCTGTCTGCCTTGCAGGCCAACCATCTCCCATACCGTTTGGCATCTCCAGCCAAGAATCAGTAGCAGGATCATAGGCTTCACCACCAACATCTACAAAGAAAGGCCACGAATATAAGCTATGTGGTACACATAGTTTTCCTCTAAATGATATCATTCCAGTAGCAATTGGTTTTAGCATATCTGCCAAAAAAGCTGTGGGTAGAACTTGAGCTCGTGCAAATGGCATGTTTGGAATTTGGGTCTAGGTATTTGTAACAGGATCATAAACCTCTGCCTACTGAAGTGGAGTTAATCCACCTCTGCCCCTATTCACTCCACCTACCACATAAAGCTTTTTGTTCAGGAAAGCTGTTTTACAATAAGCCCTTGCAGCTATGTTACCAGAAACGAGAAACCGGAAATGAAACGAGAAACGACAACGGTTCGAGAAACGTAGTTTGGAGGTTTCGCATTCAAGAAACGAGGAGAGAGAAAAAACAACAAAAATATGAAAAACACAGATTTAATTTCAATTTTCAATATAGTTTCAACTAGATTTACGGCCAGATTGGAATAAAAAATTAAATAAATTGAATACGGTTTATCTCACATACTGAAGCTTAACAAATTGACCATTAAATATATGTCTTTTGTTTCTTATGCCTTCTGCTAATTATTGTTTATGTGTGGAAATTTCAAAAAATTGTATATATATGTCACCCAAGACCAAAATATACCATTCGGAGAGAAACAATAAGTAAATCTACAATTGAATGTACACTTCTTAAACCATATATGTAATTATGTTTAAGCTATGAGTTTTACCCATATATATTAATGCAGAGATTAACTTAAAATTAATGCAGAGATTAACTTGTTTTCAAAAAGGGAAATCGACCTAGGTGGTATCTGGTCTTCAATTGCTATTAGGAGTGCTAGTAGTTCTCAGTTTGATGAGCTTAGTGAAACTCTACTCTTCAGGTTTCTTTGTGAATGATGCAAACAACTACAAACACTTTTACATTCATAAAGAATATCCAAATGTTACATCTATAGAACTCTTTTCCAAACTCCAAGACATTAAGAAAAAGTAGAGGCAATTCAGAATATGATAGAAAAATCCTTAGATGAGATGCATGTCGAAGGATCCGAAGGCCCAAAGACAGTCAAATCAGAGCGTTTGAAATTCAGCACAGCTCTTGCAGAAATTCTCGTCCCTGTGGATTCTATTAAAATTTGGTGCATTTGGTACTTCATTGGTAAACATATGCTTCATTGCAGGAATCTATGAACACACAGGAAGGGAATTTGGTACCTGAAATGTTTAAATAAATATATGCAAAGAGCAAAAAAACAGAGCTGAGAACAAACTCTAAAGAAACAAATTACAACGAACTGAGCTCTGAAAAAATACAGGCCTGCAAAACAGTGACATTGTCGCTAATGTCTTTTGTAATAATATGAAGCTTTCCCAAGAATCCAGCTAGTAGGTAAGGTGACTCTGAATTTGTGTGATCTACAACAGGTACTTTCCTCAAAATGACTTTCCATGTATCTTCCTGGGGATCATACATTTTAATCTTACCGCTGTCTAATGAACTAGAAGGATCCAACGCATACAAGTTACCATCCACCACAATGCTTAATTTTGTCCATGTCTGCCTTGCAGGCCAACCATCTCCCATACCGTTTGGCATCTCCAGCCAAGAATCAGTAGCAGGATCATAGGCTTCACCACCAACATCTACAAAGAAAGGCCACGAATATAAGCTATGTGGTACACATAGTTTTCCTCTAAATGATATCATTTCAGTAGCAATTGGTTTTAGCATATCTGCCAAAAAATCTGTGGGTAGAACTTGAGCTCGTGCAAATGGCATGTTTGGAATTTGGGTCCAGGTATTTGTAACAGGATCATAAACCTCTGCCTACTGAAGTGGAGTTAATCCACCTCTGCCCCTATTCACTCCACCTACCACATAAAGCTTGTTGTTCAGGAAAGCTGTTTTACAATAAGCCCTTGCAGCTATGTTACCAGAAACGAGAAACCGGAAATGAAACGAGAAACGACAACGGTTCGAGAAACGTAGTTTGGAGGTTTCGCATTCAAGAAACGAGGAGAGAGAAAAAACAACAAAAATATGAAAAACACAGATTTAATTTCAATTTTCAATATAGTTTCAACTAGATTTACGGCCAGATTGCAATAAAAAATTAAATAAATTGAATACGGTTTATCTCACATACTAAAGCTTAACAAATTGACCATTAAATATATGTCTTTTGTTTCTTATGCCTTCTGCTAATTATTGTTTATGTGTGGAAATTTCAAAAAATTGTATATATATGTCACCCAAGACCAAAATATACCATTCGGAGAGAAACAATAAGTAAAATCTACAATTGAATGTACACTTCTTAAACCATATATGGAATTATGTTTAAGCTATGAGTTTTACCCATATATATTAATGCAGAGATTAACTTAAAATTAATGCAGAGATTAACTTGTTTTCAAAAAGGGAAATCGACCTAGGTGGTATCTGGTCTTCAATTGCTATTAGGAGTGCTAGTAGTTCTCAGTTTGATGAGCTTAGTGAAACTCTACTCTTCAGGTTTCTTTGTGAATGATGCAAACAACTACAAACACTTTTACATTCATAAAGAATATCCAAATGTTACATCTATAGAACTCTTTTCCAAACTCCAAGACATTAAGAAAAAGTAGAGGCAATTCAGAATATGATAGAAAAATCCTTAGATGAGATGCATGGCGAAGGATCCGAAGGCCCAAAGACAGTCGAATCAGAGCGTTTGAAATTCAGCACAGCTCTTGCAGAAATTCTCGTCCCTGTGGATTCTATTAAAATTTGGTGCATTTGGTACTTCATTGGTAAACATATGCTTCATTGCAGGAATCTATGAACACACAGGAAGGGAATTTGGTACCTGAAATGTTTAAATAAATATATGCAAAGAGCAAAAAAACAGAGCTGAGAACAAACTCTAAAGAAACAAATTACAACGAACTGAGCTCTAAAAAAATACAGGTTAACAAAAACGGCCGTAGAAAACGGTGTTTCCCGTGCCGTTACTATGATAAACCGAATTTTCATTATATTGGCTTTGGTTGTATTCACCCGAAGAACATTGTGCAGGTAAATTGTACTCTGTTGTGACATTTCATTGTTAACTGTGTCTAGACGGTTTATCATAGGTACGAGGCAGAGGAGGCCAAGTTCCTGTCCCATAAGGGTCTTGCACAAAAGGGAATTTAACCAAACAAACAAACAAAAGACGTCGCAAATGGAAGACTATAACATGAAATAGAAATTCAAGCGAATCTTACCATCGCAAAAATCAATGGATCCTTAGGGCTTCAGCTCAAAATCCTCAAAATCATAATTTCCACTACGAAGCCTTCGACAATTTTAAAGAATTTTCAACCATAAACCTGCATAAATCAAGATGGCAGCGTTCAGAAGTGAATGGAGTTGCAGCGAATTTACCCACAGAAATACTGAAAAAATAAAACTCTTCAATTCCACAACCCATAACGCTCCACCTTCACCTCAATCTCTGACATGTTTCTGCAGTTGCCAAAGATGAGAGAGAAACAATGGTTCCTTGAGTATGGCAAGCGCTAGGTAGTTTGAAAAGTTATTATGGAAACCGGCTATTTTATCCAATGGTAGCAATTATTCGAATCGTCTAACATCAAATCAGACGGACGATAACGATGACAGCAAAGACCACAGGAAATTTCATCTCAGAAGGAACGCCTTACGGCTTAATTAAGAACTTGTGAATTATATACATTAAAGACAAAACTACCCAAAACAAAACAAATGTGGCCTCTAAAGCTTCTCCTATCATCTTCTTTCTCAATATCAAACCACTTTTCATCTTCTTTCTCAATGTCAAACCACCTTTCAATTCATTATTAGGTCAAAACCAATAAGAAAAGCAATTTCCAAAAAATTTGAATCATTTCAAAAATGCGTATCTACCTGATTCAGACTAACCATATTCTTCGACGTTTCTCCTTCACTAGCATATCATCTCATCTCCTCAATGGCTACATACAAATTCGTTGTTTCTCCTTCACTCGAACATCATCTCATCTCCTCAATGGCTACGCACAAAAATTAGAAAACAATCAGAATCTGCCACCATATTGATTATATATAAATGAGATAAACAGCCCAAACAAACAAAACGTATGCAAGAAAATGTCAGCCCTTTAAATTGAAACAAAAGCATCCCTCGTATCATCTACTTTCTCAATAGTAAATCCTCTTGTTTAACCTACTGCAAATCGGAGCTTATTTCAAATCATTCGCTAGACCAAATTAATAACCAATAATTGCCAAAGGAAAATAGAGAAAAATTAAAATTAAAACACATACTTGTGTATTGAAATACGTTGAAATCGAAAAAATAGTAAAACCCTTCCGCACAATAGTAAACCCTTTTAATTTGTGACAGGTTCAGTCTGAAATCGAAATAAGGAATAATACGCATTAACTTCTTCCAGGGTCATCGCCATATTTTAACGATTTTTTTCTGAACAGACATCTATAGGGTGAGCAGTTTACCAAATCAAAAACAGAATGACGAATTTGTATCAACGAGACGAGGTGGTATCAACGAGGCGAGTGTCAATCCGCCCTTAGACGAGTCTATTTTGTTGCGAATGGAGTTGCAGCTAATTTACCCACAGAAATATTGAAAAAATAAAACTCTTCAATTCCACAACCCATAACGCTCCACCTTCACCTCAATCTATGACATGTTTCTGCAGTTGCCGAAGATGAGAGAGAAACAATGGTTCCTTGAGTATGGCAAGCGCTAGGTAGTTTGAAAAGTTATTATGGAAACCAGCTATTTGATCCAACAGTAGCAATTATTCGAATCGTCTAACATCAAATCAGACAGACGATAACGATGACAGCAAAGACCACAGGAAATTTCATCTCAGAGGGAACGCCTTACGGCGTAATTAATAATAATAAGAAGTAATGTGAATTAAAATTGAATATATCATAATATTAATATATTGTATATATTATTGGCGTGAGTTAAAAGTTAAGATTGAATTAGAGAATAATAAATTTTCAATTTAGTGATATATTTTTTTAATTATTTTTAGAGTTTGATATATTCTATTTATAATTTAATAGGTTAAAATATTATATTAAAAAATTAAGAAAATAAAATATATGGCAAGGAGATTGTGAATTGACATATTAAATATAATCGATAATCTCAAACATTTTTTTCCATGGTGGTTGAGTTAGTAGGTACTTTTAATATCTTTCTATTTCTCATTTGTTTTTTAAGTAAGCCAATGTGAAAAAAATAATGTATTATATTTTATTCCTAGTTGTTTAATTAGTGGAGCACTCCCAATATTCCTCTACTTGTTTTTAAGCGGGCATATATTACAATATTTCTTTTTGGTTGTTTAATTATTGGAGTACTCGTAACATTCCTCCACTTATATTTAATTGTACATATTATTCCTCCACCTATATTTAATTGTAGGTATGTGACAAAAAAAATTCATATCATAGGATATTTATATATCGTAGTCTTGTTAATTAATACAATATTTTGAATATTTTCTTCTTAAATTAGTATTTTCTTGTTAAATTAATAGAGAATTCCCAACTTTTTTTTTTGAGATCCCAACTATTCCATCAATTCTTATTTTGCAACAATAATTCAAGATTTAGAAGTAGGCCATTGAATATGTGAAAGTTTTAGACTATGTTCATCTATATGTATGCAATGCTTTTTAGAGTAACTGAGCACACATCAAGATGTTATATGATCATCGTTTTAGCCTTATATCCTTCCATCTTAGCAATAAGATATGGATATATTTTTAAAATAATGCTTTCAAAAAGCTAAATTTCATAAGCTTCATCCACTTCTTCTTCTCTTTTTTCCTTTCTTTGTTTTCCTCTCATTTTTTTCTTGCTTTTTTTTTCTTTTTTCTTCAGAAGAAAAAAACAAAACTGAATTTTATTAGAGATAATTCAGTTTACATTGTGCATGACATATTCAAAAGTTCATAATTCAGCTGCAATGAGACCATCATCCCGATATAACCAGACATAGTGAGTACAGAAGCATACTACAAAAAGAGGTAGATATCGAAAGATATACCAGAAACCTTTTAACAACCAAAAGTGACCAAATAGTACCAAAAAGGAACAGAAGTGAGAAGATGACAATATGAGTTGAGCATAGACAAAATATTCATTTAAGGAAGAGAAAATATGTCCTCCCCTTGTGCAACACCATGAAGAAAAGAAGAAACAAACATATATCCCTCCTCATCCAACAACCCTCGCTTTGATAAGAGATCAACCATAGATTTTGATTCGCGAAATATGTGTTGTATGTTGTAATGTTGGAATATGCTAAGTAGCTCACCAGTACATGTCCTCCAGTATCTTAACTTGGGAGGGTTGAAATGTGATCTGCCAGAAAACCCATCAACAATGGTTTTCGAATCCCCGTAGATGTGAATGACCGAAACCTGTTTCTCAGCAGCGAACCAGAGGAGTCCCCAAAGAGCCACCAATTCGACACAGGTATTGGTGCCCATACCCCCATATCAGTGTATCCTATAGGAAACAACTGCATCAATGTATAAAAAAACTCCACAACCACATCTCCCATTCTTCTCTGCCCCATCAAAAAAGTCGGTTGACAAAGAGATCTGATTATGATGGGGAAGGTGCCATGATAAGAATCTAGATTTGGGGCAAACATTTGCTCAAAAATCAAAGTGCTCAGAATCACTCAAAAACAGACCGACCGCGTCCGTCTCAGCGATACGATCCCAACACAACTTGTTTCACTCAAAACGGAGCTCATATGAGAAATATAGAGACTTCTATCCATTTTGTCAAATAGGTAAAATTTTGGGTACAACGCTGACTGGGATGCTGACTAGGCATCCGTATAGCCCAGTCAGCAAAAAAAATATTCCTTGGAATATTCCTTGGAATATTCCAAATATATTCCCATAGGTGGCTCAATCAGATTGTGACAAGTGTCGGCATATTATTGGTCAAATGCATTTGAGGTGGACCATTGACAGGCTGACACATGGCAAGCCCAAAGGCTGTCATGTTCCCTCTCAAAGGTCAGGTAAAATTATTTGGAAGGTCGACAAAGTCGAACCTGCAACCTCTCCCACACAAGCCCCACACCTCACCGCTATGTCGCAACGATGTTACTTAACATACATGGAGCACGGTTTTCATTTAAAGAGATTAAATGTGGTGGTTGGGGAAAGAGAGGGCCAACCCCCTCCGCATGTGACCAACTTTGTAATCGAAGGCTAGCGCTAACACTAACCACGCGTTTAACGCGCTAAATGGAGATTAGCGCTAATTAACCAAGCTTATCCCCTGATAATTGTGGATTTAGTTGGCAACAGTTTTGGCAGGTCTGACAAATCCGACATTGCTCCATTTTTGGTGGGGTTAACTGGAGTTTCTCCAGATTTGGTGGAGTTTTCCTAGGGAAAACTGAAGAGACCATAACTTTTGCTAAATTCGACCAATTTTGGCTCATAAAGAGTCATTCCTAGATGATTTGGATTCTCTGAACACAATGGAATAGGTTGCAGAGGCAGAAAGGCACTTTTGTACGTGATTTTGCTACGTTGAAGTTTAAGGAAGCCTAGGGCCACCAGGAGAGGAGGTCAAGCCTAGATCAGCTGAAGTCCAATTGCAGAGATTGGATAGTCATTTTTGGGGTTTTTTAGTCTTATGAATCCAATGGAGTAGGTTACAAAGCCATTGGAGCACTACAGGTTCATGTAATCAGAGGATTGACCATTAATCCAAAGAGGGCCTAGTCATTGAAGCAGGTCCAAGGAGATGTAGCCCAGGAGGGGTGAACTCCTTTATCAACTTTGTGTTATGAATTGTTGTGTTTTATTTCTTTGCATTTTACTTTTTGTATATGTGTTTTAAACAACTAATTAATCTCATAAATTGCTCATAAAAGACACTCAACACTTAACACATAATTCCTCATATTTTGGTTAATTTGAGACGATCCTAAACACATTTATTTTTATTTGATGAGGGAGCTTACATAGCATTAACAAGTTTGCGCAATATTCATATCAAGTTGGTATTAGAGCAAGTTTATCTCATTTTAACCCTAATATGGTTTGCTAAGTTAGCTAGAAAATTAGCTATTGGTTTTGTATTTGTTCAAGGAGAATTTAACTGTGTGAAAGATAAAGAAAGGAGATGGTCTGAGGTGCTTCTTTGTTGAGAGAATTTTTGAAGCTTTGTGAAGCTTTTTGATGCTTTACAAATGTAATGGCAGCTTCAACAAGTGATGTTTCTAATCCATATTCCTTAGCAAGACTCTTTGATTTAGAGATGTTGCAAGAGCTTATCATCATGAGAGATATGGTGCAAGAGATGAATGAAGATAGGAAGGAGAACACTATACTTCAAGAGGAGTTGATGACCATGAAGGAGGAGAAGCAAGAGCTTCTTGAAAAGATGCATGAGATGGAGATTCAACTCCATGATGCCAAGGAAACCCTAGCCAAGTATGTGCATGAAAATGAGGTATGCAATTCAAATTTATCTTCAATTTCCTCTCAAAATGAATGTTTTGGTGCTTTTGAAAGACACACTAGAGGAATAGAGTCCAAATTATTGATGAAGATGTGTTATGAAGGTAAAGGGTTAGGCAAAAAGGCACAAGGCATAGTTGAGCCAATTGTTGTTGAGGAAAGGCCTAGGTATTTGGGTCTTGGTTATGGACAACGTGATGGATAATGCTCCAAAGCCAAGGAGGCACATGAAGGTGTTACAAGAAGGAATTTCATTACATGTTCATTACCTCAAGCTTGTGAAGTTTCTGTTCATGAGGAATGCAAAAGTTTTATACCCACTTTGCAAGAAGATACTCATAAGCATGCAACTAGTGGAAATGACAAACAAGAGGATGTTGAAAGATCTAAGGCCATTGAAACCATTGTTGGTATTCCAAAGAGAGCCACTACCTCATCAAATTCACCTCTTTAAGAAGGCAACAAAGGTGAATGTGCAAGGTATAAATCTGCCTTTAATCAAGTTTATTTTGATTATGATAAACATGGCAAATCTTCACATAAGATTTGGAGAAAATTTACGTGTTCCTTTTGTGGTTTGAATAACCACATTATTTTTAGGTGTTGGAAGAGGATAGCCATACATAGGAAACTTTTAAAACAAAAGAAACAGAAAGCCAAAGGTCCATTGGATAATGGAAACCATGTTGAAAAGAAGATACAATTATTTTGCACTCATTTCCATAAGCAGGGTCATATTGTAGACAAGTGTTGGACTTTGCATCCAATGAGTCATCCATGAGATTTGAAGAAGGTGGAGAGAGATTTGGCAAGAATGGAAAAGAGGATTCCATAATTGAGGTGGGTCAGGATGATACACATGATGAAGTGCATCTGAAAGAAGCGCCATTGAAATGGTTTGTAAAGAGATGGTTAGATTTCTTAACCAATTAAGGCCTTGCATTTATTTTGATAATTGATGCAAATTTTGTCTTATTTATGCATTTCCTTATTATTTGGATGCATTTCTTTTCTCCTGAAAGTATGTTGCATATTGCATGAAGCAAGATGTTGGGAAGTAGAGTTATGTTGACTCACTTAGATGCAACAAAGATGGAAATTTGCAACTACAAATCTGCATGTATGTTTCATTCTTGAACTTGCATGTTTACGCCAGGAAGGTGTTCGAAAGTAGAGTTATGTTGACGCACTTTATTACATCAAATTTGGTCATTTCATCTCTTTGAGTACTTGTACATACTAATGGGATTCTTGTACTTGTGAGAAAGTTGAGAATTTTTATACACGCACGAGAGTTTGTGTGTGTGAACAGTGGAATTTTTAATAGTTTCATTGTGCTTTAACATGCGTGAGTGATTGACGTGTGTTGTTATATACCTAGGGGGGATAATATGGGGTACCAAGGGAGGTACCCAAGGTAATAATGTAATAATGGGATGGGTCATAGTAATAAATAAGGTGGTTAACCCATATCATGTAAGGGACCACAAGTAGTTAATAATAATGTAATGGGCCCATGGTATTAGTTGATGGTATGAGGGAACCATGGTAATGACCCATGGTATTGTATGTATGAGGCCTATATAAAGGCTAGAGACTCCAAGTCACGGAATATAGTGAAGGATTATTGTATGAACAGGAATATGGCTTGTGGAGTGTTCTCCTTCCTTAAGGAGTGAATGTATGGTGTTGTCCTACCTTAAGGGTTTGATCTATAAAGAATCATTTCATATTATTTCTGGGTTTATTTGCATTATCTTATATTTTCATATCAGATATATAATATTTCCGGGTTAGATTTATAACAAGTGGTATCAAAGCTATAACAAGTGGTATCAGAGCTACAACAAGTGGTATCAGAGCTATAACAAGTGGTATCAAAGCTACAAAAAGTGGTATCAGAGCTACAACAAGTGGAATCAGAGCTACAACAAGTGGTATCAGAGCACTTTCTTGGGCACAAGGGGAGAATTTTTTTTTATTTTTTTGCAGGATTTCAGGGGCGGCGAGTTTGCAGATCCGATTTGTATGTTTTGGTGAAAGATCTACAAAATTTAATTGTATTCTTTGTGAAAAAATAGTCGATTTCAAAAAAAAATCGGTTGAATCGGAGTCCGGATGAAGGAGATATCGCTGATTTAAAAATCAGTGGGGTTGCAGACAATTTTTCGAGGCAGCGAAGTTGCGGCACAGATCTGGACGTCTTGGTGCAAGATCTACAAAATCTAATTTCATATCTATTTTCTTTGTGAAAAAATAGCCGATTTCAAAAAAAAAAAATCGGTTGAATCAGAGTCCGGATGAAGGAGATATCGCTGATCTAAAAATCAGTGGGGTTGCAGACATTTTTTCTGGGCAGTGAGTTTGCGGCGCAGATCTGGATGTCCTGGTGTACGATCTGCAAAATCTAATTGTAGATCTTGAATTTTTGTGAAAAAATACCTAATTTCAAAAAAAAAATCAGTCGAATCGGAGTCCGGATGAGGGAGATATCGCTGATTTAAAATCAGCTCTTTTTTGCAGAAATATTGGTGACGGCGGGAGAGTTGCAGTGCAGATTTGAAATTTCATTGCCTGGGTCAAAATTTCTATCACATGGGAAGATGCAGAAGGGTTGCAATATTGACGAAACTGTGACAATTTCAAATTTTCGCCAAGTAAGTGAATTTTTCTCAAACCCTCTTCATGGAGAAGCTATATTTTACAGGGAAAGATGATGGTCCTACTATTGAAGAATTCATACAGAGATACAAGTCCACACATGGGACACATTGGAAGATTCCAATGCTGATTAATATGACAGATGAGGCTCAAAAATGGAATCTATCACTTGACTACAAGCAGTTGATCAAACTTTCAGATGCAGAATTTGAAAAAGTCTTTTTGGACAAATGGTCTCGGGCTAGAAAAAAGGAGAATGAGACACATAAGGGGTTAATTGCTACGGGTGTCTCCTTACTGTAGGTTCATGGATTGATTCAGAAAGAGAAAATCATGGTTTCTATAAATCCTAGTTGCAAGCATAATTTCATCAATGTTAATTTGGCAAAAAAATTGCAAGTTCCAACAAAACACATTGAAAATACACAGGTTGATGATGAGAATGTTCAAGTGTACAAGGATTTGAAGATTTCTATGGATAAGTATGTGTTGCATAGTGATTTTTATGCTTCAAATATGGATAACATAGATGTTGTTTTGGGATACCCTTGGATGGAATCAGTGGGTACTATCAATATTAATGTACAGAAGAAATTCCTGAAGCTTTGGTATAAAAAGAAGAAAATTACATTACAGGATATTTCCATTAATAAACAGGTTGAGTGCAAGGAGGCTGAACCAGAAGATGTTCCAGGGTCTGACATATTAGATGATGAGCCAGTGATGATAGACAATCAAACACAAACAGAGGCGGAAGCAGAAAAGGTTACAGGTGCTGATACATTAGAGGAGGGCTCAGTGGTTGAAGTCATATTGGAAAAGAAGACACCACAACAGGCACCACAGCAGGGTGAATTAAAGAAAAAGACACCGTGGGTTAAAACTTCAACATATCATCACCCACATCACCCCGCAAGAAAACAACCAACACGATGGCAACCAACTAGCCACAAGGACAACAACCCCCATATGATGGATAGCAAGGAGCCTAGATCCACCTACTACACATCAACACTGAAGAGCTGCAACGGTCAACTTCCATCTCAAGCGAGCGAGGCACCAGCGAGATCGAGGGTTCACCTTTCTCTTGGATGGCTAGATGCACGTGCATGGTACCAGTGGACTACTCTTTTGAGTAGATCTTATTATTTGTGTTCTTCCCATGTTTCGGGGACGAAACATACTTAGGGCGGTGGAATGTTATATACCTAGGGGGGATAATATGGGGTACCAAGGGAGGTACTGTTATAGACATTTTTGTGCCTTATAGCTATAAGCATGAAATGTCCATAAACCAAGGGCTCCTAAGTCGCTAAAATTGTTGTTCCACCCCCTAAAGGAACAAGGTCAACAAATTACAGCTTCTCCCAGAAGTTCTCCACCAGAAACTGCTCAGAATAAGTCAAATCAGGATCATTTCAGCTGCTCCACTAGCCAAGTGCGTTGCATAGCACCTAAGTCCACTAGCTAGGTGCGTTGCAATGCACCTAAATGCACTACCAGGGTGCGTTGAGCGGGAAATGACAAATGGCAGTGTCATTCCGCGAGGTAGAGAGACAATGGAAGCTTCCAGAATCTTCTCCAATTACACTTGCCTCACTGAATTCGACCAAGGATGAGTAAGAGGCTCTCAGTCTCCAAGTGAAAGCAAGAACTGACAGAGAGAAGCCACTAATCAATTCATGAGCTGACTCATCCTCCTTGCATACATCTATATATGGATCCCTCATCCCAGAGATCCAGAGGCTGGAAGTTTGCACATTGTAAGGAATTGTTGTTGGTTTTGAGATACATATTAGAGAATTGGGTGATCTATGCTTTGTTGGGGTTGAAGAAGGGATTTCTTTGCTGGGAGGTTGATGCTGGGTTAGGAATCATCGGTTGTAACTCCTCCTAGATCTTCTTGTATATCAATAAAACTATTTGAGTTTATTCTCCATTCTTGTGTTTCATTGATGCTTGTTACATTTGTATGGTTAACTTAAATATGATCCTAAGTTATTTATGAATATAAACCCATGTCTTTGTATAGTTTCCTTCTTTTGTGATCTTACAGGTACTTGATGAAGTTGGACAAGTAAGGGAGCAAGTAGCTGGAAGCTGTCAAAGAGGAGAGAGATTGGATCAAAGGACTAGCGCAAGACATAGGTTGGTTCATCCTATTTCTCTTTGTTTATAGTTCATAAAGAAGAATACAAAAGTAGTTTTCTATGTTTGTTTCTAAGGTAGCTGTCACACCTTAGTGGGATAGAGAAGTTCTAAATAGACACTTTTCTCGATAACAAAATGGCGACTACGCTGGGGATCGTGTCTAATTAGTTTGTTTGTGTTTCTCTTGTTGTTTATTTCATAAACTTATAAGTAGCAATCGAACTGCATTTGCCATTAACAAATGCAAAGTAGATATCTACTGCTTCAATCCATTTGGATCTGTTTACGATCTGAACAGTTGATTCATAGACCAACTGATTGCCCTTGTGATAGCTCTTAGACCCCCCATAGATCTACCTCTGATTGTGCATTACTGATTTCTTTTACTCGGCCAAAAACCATAGTTTAAACTGCAAACCGTGACCCAGAACCCAGATAGAATTCTCGTTTCTGCCCCAACGCAGGCTCTGTGAAGAGGTTCTGCATTTCAACACACTTCCCGAGAGGGCTACCTGCGCTGCAATGCAGTTTCTCTGTGTAACAGGTGCGCTGATCAGCCTAGCCCTGTGCAGCTGAGGTTCTTTGCTTCATTTTTTTAGTTTTGTCTCTGATTTTTGCATCCTGTGATCAGTACTTGACTGTTTCAGACCCCTTTTCCTTACTGATATTCCGCCTTAGTTGTACAAAAGAACTGTAGATGTTTTTATGTGTTTTTTGAGTCGTTTACAGTTTTCCATTGCAAAAGTATAATAGTCGTACTGTCGTCCTTTGATTTAGATCTGTCGCAATGTCGATTTTGATCATAGGATAAAGTTTATTTGCTGTTGATGGTTGATTATGCTTTTACTTTTGCCTTTGGTCTGAATTTGTGACTTTCTAGTGTCGAAACGAGCATTTATTTCAAAATCATAAAGTGTTGTAATCATCTTTACCTTTCGATTTCGAAAAGAAGCTTGTTTGTGTTTGTCACTTGAAAGCAAATTCATATTTGTACATCAACTTTCTTGTTAGGCATCAATATTAAGAAAGTGAAAAACAAATACATGCATGTGCATTTGCATATTGACAGTCTGTTTGGCTTGATTTAGGAAAGTGCATTTACAGTGTGCTCTTTGCTCTTTGCGAAAATATTGTGTCTTTCTTTTCCCCTAGTAGCTAGGATTTTCATTGCCGAAAAGAGATAAAAGTTTGTTTATCATCTTTATATTGCATTTTAGGAATTACATCTACATCTCGTGGTGATCCCAAAAGGCAAACTTCATAAGAAAGATCAACTTAAAATAAATTCAATGAACCTAACAACGCTTTGGAACTTAACGCACAACATTTAGAGGTCTAGGCTAGAGACGTATTCCGGCGTCGTAAAGCCTGGTAACTTTTGTCCTCATTGATGGTTGGGTAATTCCTCCACTTTGAGACGATAAGTGCCAGTACGGACTTGTGCTCCCATGTACAGTCGAGTATGTATTGGGAGACCCCTATAGGCTTAAAACCTTTTATCCATAGAAAGCCGTGTCGGCCGCCCTACTGATCGCAATGCACCGAACACAGCATTTGGGAAGATTGACTGCCGTACCGTAAAAAGTATTCTGCAGTTTTGCGATTGGTTTGGTACTCCCTCTACCTAGACCTCCAAAGCAGTCCCTTTCGTTCCTTTTCAGACTCTTTACGGAAAAGGTCCATCTGAGCACTTGTCACTTCAGGCTCATTAAAAATCGAAGGAGACTAGAGTCATCTTTTGTTTTTTCTCGACTCTTAAAAACTGAAAAAACAAGTTGTGTCAAAAGCGTCTAAAATTCATTTAATTCGGAAACATACCTTCCCTTTATTTTAGTTGATCGAGTAATCCGCAATCGTGGAAGAAAGTCAATTGAAACCCCGTCGTTCGCGGAGGCTTATGAGTCAACCGTCTTTGTCTCCGGAATCGAAACCAGTACGGACAAAGCGAACCCGTTTAACCGGTTCCAAATCTCCTATCAAAGTTAGAACAAGTGTTCCAACGACATCAGAGATTCCGGTTCCTCCAAACATTTCTGGAATCCCTGCCTCTACAGAAGAAGTTCAACAGCCACAGAAGGACAGTGGTGCTAATCCTAGTTTGAGAATAAACACTTGCGTTACCGAACCAGTTCCATCTACAGCCGGTTCGGAGAGTCTTACTCTTCAAACATCTGTCGCTGCTGATTTCACACCTTCTTCGGCACCAGAAATATTTTACGGACCTGACGGTCTTCCCCTTCCACCTGGTCTAATTGCAATAGAAGAAATTATAGAAGATCCTCAAACAAGTACCCCAACGCACTTTGGAGTCAGGATCACTCTATATCCTTCATCATCAGAAGTTAGTCTACCACCAGCGGAAGTTCCTGTAGAATTGCTAGGTAATCTTTTGGATAGACTACAAATGTCTGAACAACCGTCAATATCTAGGACTGTGTCATCTGACACAGCGACGACAGAACTCCCTGTTGTTACTCTGACAATGTTCGCCGGCATACCATCTGTCCCGACTAGCTCTCAACCGCTAGAAGGAGCCCATTCAGGAGCTATTTCGACAGTCTGGTCCATTCCTGTTTGTTCATCCGGAATAATATCCGGAAACTCTTATGTTGAGTCTCGACAAATTGATCCATTTGGAGGTAAATTTGGGCAGTCCGGTCCCAAAGGGCAAACAATTCCATTGAGTTCTGGATTACCACCGTATTGGGGGCAGTATGCCCTTTCATTATCCCCTCCGGGAGGATATCCATACGGGAGTTCACAACAACATTCAGGTTATACTGGAATTACCTCAAGTGGTTGGGTACCTATACTACCTCAACAACCAAGAGTTGTGTATTCGATGCAACAATGCGTACCTATGTCGAACATCCCGACTACGCCAGCTATTGTGACGGTGTCGCAAGTTCAAGCGATGCCTGTTGTATGCCAACCTCAGGTTTCTCAGGTTGTAATGCAACAGCCCCTTGACCCTGCGACTCAACCACAATCGCCAACTAGTGGGGTGACACAGGTCCAGACAGGTACAATTACCCCTCACCTTGGTCAAACGGTTAGTATCGGGCAACAGCACATGGCCTCACAACCATGGCTGGTGCAATACCAACAACCGCAATTCCAACAAGTATACCAAGGTTCTGAGCAGCAAATCTTTGCGAACAGTGGACAGCCGTACATTCAAAACGGTCAAAATCAACCATTTTACAATGGTCAAGTCCACCAAACTTACCAAACATATCAGCATCAAATGCATTATGCTGGTATGCAAAGACCAACTGCTCAGGCGATTCCATCGTATCCTGGGTATGATTCACCTAACCTGAATCAACAGTTACCATTCGTGGCAACTTTAGAGTTACCTGATTTAAACCGGTTAACAAACGATCCAATTGCTTACGCCCCTTCGTGGCCAACGATTCCGCATAAACTTCCATCAGATATTCCTAAATTTAATGGAAATCCGGGTAAAGATCCATCGAATCACGTGATGACCTTTCATCTATGGTGTTCATCAAACACCCTAAATGATGATTCGATAAGACTTCGCCTCTTTCAGAGGACGTTAACGGGTCCAGCGGCAAAATGGTACATTGAATTGCCTAGAGCTTCGTTCGACAACTTCAGTACCTTAGCCACAACCTTTTTAACCCATTTTCAATTACCAATAAGGTATGAAACGGGAATAGAATTGCTTACCAACTTCAAACAGATAACAGCCACTCACATATCTGATCATATACATGAGTGGCGACGTCGTCGTAGGATGGTGAAAACGTACGTTCCCGATCAGCTATTAGCTGAATGGTTTATCAAGTCATTACTGCCTTCCATCACGGAAGATGTGGCAAAGGGGGGAGTCGTAACAGAAGAGCAATTTATCGCTCGTGCACAATATCTGGACTTTATTTACACTCAGTCCGGCACGCTCTACAACAAAATACCTGACGCCCCTAGACTGGAATTCTCAATTCCTCCTCCTCCTAAATCGAACAATGAATCTCATGCCGGCGATGGCGTGATTGGCACGACAGACACGAAATCGACAAAGGCTACATCCAAGAAGGCCCGTAAGATTTCAGGTCAAAATGCAAAAGACGAACTTCTTGCTTCGGAAGTAAATGTCGTATCGACAGATAAGGGCAAAGAAACCAAACAACCAGGAAGCAAGAAGAAAGACAAAGGGAAGAAGAAGAAACAGGATGAATCATCACCTGAAAAATCTTCTTCAAACCCTCCTAGAAATAGGAAACTAAAATTTCCATGCATGATATGCGATGAGGATCATCGGACAACGAATTGTCCACACAAAGCTGAACTTAAGAAATTCTTTAAGAGTTCGAAAACCTCAGCAGTGTTAACTGATCCCTTTCCAAATCCAGGAACAAATCTGGTTGAAAGTGGAAATGCTTCCCCGTCTCAAGTGCTAATGTTGTTGATTTCAAAACAGCAGAATGATGCTTTGATTTCGACAAGGAACAAAGATTACGGGAATCCGCAGCTATCAAACAACAAAGGATAAAGATCAACCAAGTAGTTCGACAACAACTTCGACAGAAGTTGTACCACCCACCATCCCTGCATTGACAATAAAACCGTCGAAGGGAGTAGTACACAAGTCGACGTTTAATCCCCGCGCTAGAGTGGCACAGCATTATAACATAGTGGAATATTTGGCCCAATCACCATCCGCTATGTCGACTCTTGAAGTACTACAAAATTTCCCATCCCAAAGGCAGGCTTTATTATCAGCCATTGGTGGGATCGATCCAAAAGATTCCAATCTTGTATCCTTCGACCACAAAGGATACGATCCTCAGTTACCGGCTCAACTAGCTTTCCTTGTTCAAGTGAAAGCCCTCAACAAAACTGTTCATCGAACAATTATTGATGAGGGGGCATCTACATGTATTATGTCGATGAGTTGCTGGAAAACTTTAGGATCTCCAACCTTGTCGCAGTCTGCGATGACATTAAAAGCATTCGACGGAAGGACATATACCCCATACGGTATCCTAAATAACTTGAAAGTTGAACTAGGAGGGAAAACAGTAGAAATAGATGTTGAAGTCATCGACGGGAATCTTGATTACAATATCTTACTGGGACGACCATGGATATATGCCATGGCAGCTGTTGTGTCGACCTATTTTAGAAAGATTGCATTCCCCTTTCAAGGAGGAATTACAATCATCGATCAACAAAACTTCCTCCCCAATGGCTCTCAAGTTACAGGAAGCATTCCCATGATCCATGGAAGCCCCCATTTGCTTCAGAATATCGGAGTAGGTCTACTAAAAGATCCTATACTAATGGGAACTTTCGCTCTTCCACCTCCAATCAATCTGGCGGAAGTAGCATCAATAGGAACCTGCAACATGATATCTTCTACAAAGATCTCAGAAAACGATATCAACATGGATCATGCAATGGTTTTGCCCCCAAGCCCAATGGAAATATTATAGCAATCAATGTTCCTAGCATGGGAGGCAGACCCAAATCAACGCTCATCAAGCGTTTGGATAGATAGGTCCAGAGAATATGGTAC
This sequence comes from Pinus tabuliformis, assembly GCA_031772625.1. Taxonomy (NCBI): domain Eukaryota; kingdom Viridiplantae; phylum Streptophyta; class Pinopsida; order Pinales; family Pinaceae; genus Pinus; species Pinus tabuliformis. The sequence continues at coordinate 1,230,071,610 of CM062819.1, read as the reverse complement.
TCCTTCAGATCCTTGGTCGCGAGTGCATGTCACCGACGAAGGAATTCTCCAAGCTATGGTAATTGAAGGAGCACCATGGAATGATTCCCACCATCGTTCTCTTCTTCTGGATTGTGAAGAAGATACTCAAGATGACCTTTATCATCCTTCAGTACTTGACTTCCTGTCAAATACTGTAAATACGGTGGATTCCGAGCGAAACTTATCCAACATTAAGGAGACTATAGCCATAAATATCTCGACCAAAACAGATGTTGTAGAGAATATTTATGTCGGCAAATTTTGTTCTCCTTCAGAACTGGAAATATATAACGCTCTTTTTCGCGAATTCAGAGATGTCTTTGCTTGGTTATACAGTGAAATGCCAAGCATCGACTCGAGTATCGTTGAACACGAAATTAAGATGTATCCAGATGTCAAACCAGTACAACAACGGCTAAGGCAGGTGCACCCCAAGAAAGCCGCTGCCATTAAGGCAGAAGTTGAAAAACTTCTCCATGCTGGTTTCATCTACCCGGTTCCTCTAACCGATTGGGTATCGAATATTGTCCCTGTTATGAAAAAACAGGGGACAATTAGAGTGTGCGTCGATTATAGGGATGTAAATCAAGCTTGTCCAAAAGACAACTACCCTACACGCTTCATTGACCAGATAATTGATGAATGCGCCGGATGCGAAATCTTTTCATTCATGGATGGATTCTCCGGGTATAATCAAATAAATATCCGCCCACAGGACCAGTCAAAGACTGCATTTATCTGTCTGTGGGGTACATTCGCATATCGAAAATTACCCTTTGGTTTAAAGAACGCAGGGGCGACGTTTCAGAGGGCAATGAATTATGCCTTCCATGACATCAAAAACATCGTTCAACCATACCTCGACGACCTTCCGTCTCATTCGCGAAAGCGAACTGATCATCCGCAGCATTTAAGAGCGATATTTCTACGTTGCCGACACTACAAGATACGACTCAATCCACACAAATGTGTATTTTGCGACAGTTCTGGTCATTTACTTGGCTTTGTAGTCTCCAAGGATGGGATTCGTCTCAACCCGTGTAAGGCCCAGGCAATCATAAATTTTCCTCCACCTTCGAATTTACTTCAGATTCAGAAACTCCAAGGGAAAGCAAACTTTCTGAGGAGGTTCATTCCAAATTACGTTGAACTTGCTAAAGGTTATACTCGTCTCTTGAAAAAGGAGGTACCCTTCGTATGGGATTAGGTTGCACAAGCTTCCTTTGATGCTTTAAAAGATTCCCTAATGAAAGCATCATTAATGTACGCCCCCGATTATCAACGAGATTTTAACTTGTATCTGGCTGCAGCAGATACGACCATCGCAATGGTTTTAGTTCAAGAAGTCGATGGAATTGAACATCCTATATATTATTTAAGTAAGAACTTAAATGATACAGAAAGAAAATATTCTTATGTTGAAAAACTAGTGCTTGCAGCTATTCAAGCGATACAAAGATTTCGACACTATGTCCTCTTTCGGAAAACTACCATTCTGTCAGATTGCAACCCCATGACTTATATATTGTCGCGACAGTTGCTGGGGGGCAAATATTCAAAATGGATAGCAATCCTTCAAGAGTTTGATCTGGAATTTGTAAAATCCAAGTCAAAGAAAGCTATAGTTTTTGCAGAATTATTATGCGATCTCCCATCGTCGTCCAACGATGAAACATCTGAAGAATCAATCGTGGATGAAATTTTGTTTCTGATATCTACAAGCAATGAGTGGTATGGGGATATAATCATTTATCTCCAAACCCAAAAATTTAGGCCAAACACCTCCCACTCTGAACAAAAACGTATACGATACCAAGCAAAAGACTACATGATCGTCGGTGATACACTTTACCGTCGTGGTATTGATACAGTTCTGAGAAGGTGCCTCACCCATGAGGAGGCCGAAAAAGTCCTGAATGAGTGTCATTCAGGCGCGTGTGGGGGGCATCAATCTGGATATGCTACAGCACAAAAAATCTTACGAGCAGGATACTTCTGGCCAACAATGTTCAAAGATTGCATAACCGCAGTCAGAAGTTGCCATGCTTGTCAAATTTTTGATAGCAAAACCAGAAGACCACCCGCACCTCTACAGCCAATAGTTGCTGTTGGGCCATTTGCCAAATGGGGCATCGATTTCATGACATGTAACCCCACCTCGACTGGGGGGCATGGGTATATCATAGTCGCAGTTGACTATTTTACCAAATGGGCCGAGGCGATTCCTACATTAGATAATACTGGTGAAACAGCTGCCCTCTTCTTTTTCAATCATGTAGTCACCAGATTCGGCGTACCACAGGCTATAGTCACAGATCATGGATCACATTTTCGCAATCACATGATGGTTGAATTAGCTGCCAAACTAGGGTTGTCTCACGATATCTCTACTCCATATTATCCGCAAGCCAACGGACAAGTTGAAGCGATCAACAAAGTCCTGAAACGCATGCTGCAAAGGATGATCGGAGTTCACAAAAGGAGATGGCACCTAATCCTGTACTCAGTTTTGTGGGCTTACTGAACATCGGTAAGGAATGCAACTGGGTTCACACCCTTCCAACTGGTATATGGCTTGGAAGCAGTCTTACCAGTCCAGTGTGAAATCTCGTCTCTCAAACTCGCAATTGATCTCCTCCCCGGAACTTCAGAAGAAGAGGCTCGTTTCTTGGAATTAATCCAATTGGATGAAACCCGTCGTGACGCCACTTTGGCTAACGAAGCCCATAAGAAACGATTCAAGGCGCAGTTCGACAAAAATGTCAAACCCCGTGTCTTCTCAGAAGGTGACTTGGTCTTGCTTTATGATCAAGAATCCGATAAATTGGGAGCAGGTAAATTTAAGTCTTTATGGATGGGCCCCTATATTGTTAAGCGGGTGTTAGCAAAGGGAGCCTACGAGTTAATGGATTATGACGGAATTCCACTGGCGCAACCTCGTAATGGGTTGTACCTCAAGCGTTACTACGCGTAGTAGTAACCAATATGCTTTTGTTATATTTTTGTTTTTGCTAAAGTGTTTGTTTTGGTCGAGTAATCCACATTTTTACATTTATTGCAGATGTCAAACCCATTGGAGCCATGTGTTGGATATGCCGACGGAGCGAGTCGTAGTTCGCGGAACCTGTCCTCCGCAGCCTGGGCCATTTTTGATCCAAGCGGCGAGTTAGTAAGTTTCAGAGGTGTATGTATTGGTCGATCAACGAATAACATCGCTGAGTATAGTGCGTTGATAGAACTTCTCTCTGATGCCATAACTCATGGTATACGCTGACTAATTGTCAGGCTAGACTCACAGCTCGTAATTCTACAACTCAATGGTATATATTCTGTCTGAAACCCAGCTATTTATCGTATGTTCCTATGGGTTAAGATTTTGGAAAGACAATTTGATCTTATTCAATACCAACATATTTCCAGAAACTTAAACACATTAACCGACTCATTAGCAAACTATGTGTTAGATAGACATTTGCAACATTTATAAAAAGAAACACATCATCAATGTTTTACATGTGGATCATATAGCTCAACCAAAATAAAACCCCGAAAATCAAAAATATATATAGCTGTTTATGGTTTACACATAATGTTCTGTAACCAAGACAAAATCGGTCACACGACCCAAAAACTCAAAATGCTAGGGGGCACCCTAGTCTAATGATGCTCGTGATAGCAAGTCACAGCCTATGCGATCATGCGTAAGAGACGAGTCCATCGTCTTGGCACACCAGTAGTATGCCGCTGCAACCTCAAGGGCAGCTCGTCAGTCCTCACATCTGGAATAACAAGAGTGAGGCCCTCAACCTGCTCCTATAATGCTATGAGAGTCTCGGCCACATCGAGGTCGCGAAGGATAGCCCTTCCAACAACCTCTCCTGCTGGGGCGGCAGCTGGCACTCTTAGGCGTGCTACTGGCCGAACAGGACCAACATCTGCATGAACACATGAGTTTGATTAGAGTATTGATAAAATAAAGCACAAGGACATTATAAATGAAAAACGATAAACATGAATATGAGTATGGGGGATTTACGCAGTGCATTATATTAGATATCATTTTTGGGATTCAACTGCGTTAAGTAAGTCATTCAAACATATGACCATTTCCATGAGAGGTAGTCGTAACTGACTAATTTCTCATGATTTTTGAATAGTTCACTTAGCACTCATTGCATCGGGTGATGCTCACAGGGGTGAAGAAGTGGGATTGAAACTAGTGAAATGTGGAGAACGAATCACATAGCATCAATCATCACTTCCGGGGCTTGCACCCGGTAACCAGGACTTCCCAGGAGGTCACCCATCCCAGAACTCCTCTGGCTCAAGCGCGCTTAACTGTGGAGTTTTTCCCACAATCAAGCCCACTTAGCTTGCTACCCCATTTGCAAAACCTTAGCAAGTATTGTGCCTCATGAACCATTCAAGTAGAGATCCCTTGACTCTTTTTGAATTTAAGTATGGGGGATTTACGCAGTGCATTATATTAGATATCATTTTTGGGATTCAACTGCGTTAAGTAAGTCATTCAAACATATGACCATTTCCATGAGAGGTAGTCGTAACTGACTAATTTCTCATGATTTTTGAATAGTTCACTTAGCACTCATTGCATCGGGTGATGCTCACAGGGGTGAAGAAGTGGGATTGAAACTAGTGAAATGTGGAGAACGAATCACATAGCATCAATCATCACTTCCGGGGCTTGCACCCGGTAACCAGGACTTCCCAGGAGGTCACCCATCCCAGAACTCCTCTGGCTCAAGCGCGCTTAACTGTGGAGTTTTTCCCACAATCAAGCCCACTTAGCTTGCTACCCCACAATCAAAGAATTTACCAATGGCGTCCCACTGTTCGCCATCCGGCAGTACTAAATCTAGATCACCCCGGAAGTCCATGCCAGCATATGGATACTCGGAATAAACCATCTCTTGACAGTCAAACCACCTGAAGAAGGTATCAGAAAATGAAATCTGAGACTGACCAGCGTGCCTAGACATATGGTCAACCCATCTCTGCATACGTGGTTCAGTAGGTGAAGGTAAATCGAGTGCAATATACTGCGGCTGCATCAGTGGTATCTTCTCCAAGGCAAAGGCGGTCAAAATAGAACCATACCCAAAGTTCTTCAACCTCCCGCTCTTTACCTTGGTCAACTGTTCTTTCATCACAAGAAGTACTGCGTCGCACCAGTTGAACACCTTCGGTTGGAGGCATTCCAGGGCATGCTGCATATAGGATCGGTTGGCTACATGAAGAGACGCACTACCGGCCATCCTACCAAAAGTAAACAGGATAGCCCTAAGGGTCCTGTCAGTGACATCACGGATAATGATCTTGCCGTATTTACTCGGCTGAGATCCTTCTTCTCAATACTGGCGGACATAATCTCTCACAGAATCGCCTCCTCGGGCCGAACCTGACAAAGAGATGGGGGCACCCCGCCTCGACAAGCCAGTCAAGAAATAAATGTCTACTGCAGTCAAGGGGATAGATTTGCCCCTAATCTGGAAAACCTGATTAGTAGGATCCCAAGCATCGAGAAAATACTGCAGTAAGTTGATCTGCTGTCTCATGCTAGAAATGCGGAAGAACTTAAGCAAGCCACAATTCCGCAGCGCGTTCACTGTAACTGGATCATGTAGGGAAATCATGTCCTCTTCTTCATGCTCACGTTCTCACCATGTAAGGGTCATTTTGCTCCAAAATCTCTGAAAAAACAAACAAGAGAGGAGTTAGATCCTGATTTTGGTGAGAAACAGGCAAAAATTCCATCAAAAATTGTGCAACAAATTCCCTTTCTGCGCCCAACGCACCTGCAGCAGTGTTCTAGGTGCGTTGAATGTCAAACTGCCTTCATACAAGCCAGCATTCAACGCAGGTTTCGATACACTGGGGGTGCGTTGATGACAGAACGAGTCCCTCAAACCCCAGGGGCTCAGAAAAGCAGGGAATCAGGCTCAAAAAGCAAAATGGAAACCATGAAATGAAAGAGCTCAGGTTTAGCTCCTACCTGGTCCAGACGGCGCCGAGAATCGTCCACAGGATCTCCCGAAATCAACTGATGAAAATCGAGGGGGAAAAGCACCTCCAAAGCTCCAACAAACCAAGTTCAAATGAAATGGTAAAATGAGAGGTAAAAAACACTTTTTGATTACTTTTACGTAGTTCAAAGTAAAATATTAGCGTTTTAATCTCGTTTTCAAGCAAATATTGTTCATTTCTGACTAGTTTGATGAAGCAGTTGAAAATACAGTACGATCTTTGGAAGGACAAAGCTATTTATGGTAAAAAATCAAAACAAGACCATCTGGTCGAGCAGTGTTACCGCAAGGTTCAAGCTCGTTAAAAAATAAACCCGCACCGAGCAAATGTTTCCACCCGCGTTTAAGCTCATTTAAAAATGAACTATCCCCTGGTAAATAACCACCGTGAATGTAGCATTTCAGCCATTAAAGCCTTGGTCATGTTTGCACCGTCACCTCGACTTTTACATTGGCCGATCATTCACCTCCATTTGTTTGTTTACCCATTTTGAGGAACAACTGCGAAGAGTGATTTCACTAGCCATCCTTGTGACACTGCCGTGATTGGAAAATTCCAAACCTTACCTGGAATCAGCTGCTACCCATTTTATCACTCGTTCCTCAAAAGACGAGTCTTCTTTAAGCTCTTTTCAACTGACTCGTAAAATATGAAAAGATTGCCGAGTCCTTGGCCTTCCAGCTCGTTAAAGGGACAGGAAGTGCTATCCCTCCTCTAGATTTTAATCTTTTTGGACCTGAGGGATTATTGCACAAAAATATCGAGCGCTTGTTTTGTTCGGCTCGTTAAAGTAATTGAAAATTCATCCCTTCTGTATTGTTTTATACTTTTTCGGACTTAAGGGATTAGATGACGAAAAAGGAATTTTGGAGTTACCTTTACGTACCTTTTCAGACTCTCTAAAAATGAAAAGGACCGAGTTATCTTTGTCGTTAGACTCGTTAAAAAGATTAATAGCGACAAACTTGTCTTTAGACGAGAACGAGTTTCACTATCGCTAGGCTCGTTAAAACATAGCGATGGGTTTGCCCGAAGGGAAAATTATAGAACAAGCATATGTTATCCTCCTCAAGCTTGACAAAAATAAAGAGGTACTGGTCAGCAATGACTGGGGAAAAATTGGGAAGAAAACTCAAAGAATCTTTATTGGTAGCAAGTCGCTCTTGAACATGACACTTCCACTCCGTGCCCGAGTCGGGTTGGGTTGTTCCATTCACCAGTCACATCACCATGGTCTCGCCATACCATCCACATTTGGGGTTAATGCTACCAATCCATCACATAAGTGTCGCCGACATGTTCAAGAGAAGTCATCCAGAAAGGCCACTTGTGTCCCGCCCACTACCATACATTATACTCCACTCTTTCATGACCGCCACCCTGAACCATATATCATCAGATCGTTTTCACCTCCATCAAAATCATTTTCTCCGTTCCGTGTCATTGATGTGGGATTCATTAAGGCCCTCCTATAACGGATCACTTCTTGCCGACATCAGCTCATTATCCAAGAAGTTGATCTAGGAACACCCCATTCAGTACTTTGAAGCTTGCATGCCTCAATGGAAAGTTTCTCACTTTCGGCGACAGGTTTACATCAATGACCTTCGACCGAAAGATTTTGCGTGGTGTTCGACGCCAAGTCCTTTATTCACACCACGTGAATTTTACTGCAGTACCTTGAGGGTCATTATCATTATCGGTGATTCCTCTCGTGCTTGTTAACAGTTTACATCATTGACTGGTAATCAAGCGATGTCTTTCCATGTTCGAATTCAAAACATTTCTCACATGGATTGACTTGTACTTCGAGTGAAGATCGGACGAGATTGAAGACCCCGGATCTAGTTTCATCCATCTGGGCTGCGATATATATTCAGGAAAATAAAAACATTGAAATGTACAGCATTATAGCACAGATAATCATCCTGCCAAAAGGATGATGGCTCTATCAGAATCATCATTCTACCATCAGACGATTGTCTGTCCTATGTACATGAAAATGAATTTATAAAGCTGAGCATGGGAATGCCCGCCTCAGATAGATCATGAAAACAGTATGAAGATAATGTATTGTATTGTATCTTATTACAGATCTCCTCCCAGCATTGAAAGAACTTCGGATCCTCCTAATAAATCATTTCACCCGATAAACGGCCTCATACTTTAGGGGGCAACTGTTATAGACATTTTTGTGCCTTACAGCTATAAGCATGAAATGTCCATAAACCAAGGGCTCCTAAGTCCCTAAAAGTGTTGTTCCACCCCCTAAAGGAACAAGGTCAACAAATTACAGCTTCTCCCAGAAGTTCTCCACCAGAAACTGCTCAGAATAAGTCAAATCAGGATCATTTCAGCTGCTCCACTAGCCAAGTGCGTTGCATAGCACCTAAGTCCACTAGCTAGGTGCGTTGCAATGCACCTAAATGCACTACCAGGGTGCGTTGAGCGGGAAATGACAAATGGCAGTGTCATTCCGCGAGGTGGAGAGACAATGGAAGCTTCCAGAATCTTCTCCAATGACACTTGCCTCACTGAATTCGACCAAGGATGAGTAAGAGGCTCTCAGTCTCCAAGTGGAAGCAAGAACTGACAGAGAGAAGCCACTAATCAATTCATGAACTGACTCATCCTCCTTGCATACATCTATATATGGATCCCTCATCCTAGAGATCCAGAGGCTGGAAGTTTGCACATTGTAAGGAATTGCTGTTGGTTTTGAGATACATATTAGAGAATTGGGTGATCTATGCTTTGTTGGGGTTGAATAAGGGATTTCTTTGCTGGTAGGTTGATGCTGGGTTAGGAATCATCGGTTGTAACTCCTCCTGGATCTTCTTGTATATCAATAAAACTATTTGAGTTTCTTCTCCATGCTTGTGTTTCATTGATGTTTGTTACATTTGTATGGTTAACTTAAATCTGATCCTAAGTTATTTATGAATATAAACCCATATCTTTGTATAGTTTCCTTCTTCTGTGATCTTACAGGTACTTGGTGAAGCTGGACAAGTAAGGGAGCAAGTAGCTGGAAGCTGTCAAAGAGGAGAGAGATTGGATCAAAGGACTAGCGCAAGACACAGGTTGGTTCATCCTATTTCTCTTTGTTTATAGTTCATAAAGAAGAATACAAAAGTAGTTTTCTCTGTTTGTTTTCTCATAGCAAAAGGGTAAATTCCCTTTCTGCGCCCAACACACCTGCAGCAGTGTTCTAGGTGCGTTGAATGTCAAAATGCCTTCATACAAGCCAGCATTCAACGCAGGTTTCGATACACTGGGGGTGCGTTGATGACAGAACGAGTCCCTCAAACCCTAGGGGCTTAGAAAAGCAGGGAATCAGGCTCAAAAAGCAAAATGGAAACCATGAAATGAAAGAGCTCAGGTTTAGCTCCTACCTAGTCCAGACGGCGCCGAGAATCGTCCACAGGATCTCCCGAAATCAACTGATGAAAATCGAGGGAGAAAAGCACCTCCAAAGCTCCGACAAACCAAGTTCAAATGAAATGGTAAAACGAGAGGTAAAAAACACTTTTTGATTACTTTTACATAGTTCAAAGTAAAATATTAGCGTTTTAATCTCGTTTTCAAGCAAATATTGTTCATTTCTGACTAGTTTGATGAAGCAATTGAAAATATAGTACGATATTTGGAAGGACAAAGCTATTTATTGTAAAAAATCAAAACAAGACCATCTGATCGAGCAGTGTTACCGCAAGGTTCAAGCTCGTTAAAAAATAAACCCGCACCGAGCAAATGTTTCCACCCGCATTTAAGCTCGTTTAAAAATGAACTATCCCCTGGTAAATAACCACCGTGAATGTAGCATTTCAGCCATTAAAGCCTTGGTCGTGTTTGCACCCCCTCCACTTTTACATTGGCCGATCATTCACCTCCATTTGTTTGTTTACCCATTTTGAGGAACAACTGTGAAGAGTGATTTCACTAGCCATCCTTGTGACACTGCCGTGATTGGAAAATTCCAAACCTTACCTGGAATCAGCTGCTACCCATTTTATCACTCGTTCCTCAAAAGACGAGTCTTCTTTAAGCTCTTTTCAACTGACTCGTAAAATATGAAAAGATTGCCGAGTCCTTGGCCTTCCAGCTCGTCAAAGGGACAGGAAGTGCTATCCCTCCTCTAGATTTTAATCTTTTTGGACCTGAGGGATTATTGCACAAAAAGATCGAGCGCTTGTTTTGTTCGGCTCGTTAAAGTAATTGAAAATTCATCCCTTCTGTATTGTTTTATACTTTTTCGGACTTAAGGGATTAGATGACGAAAAAGGAATTTTGGAGTTACCTTTACGTACCTTTTCAGACTCTCTAAAAATGAAAAGGACCGAGTTATCTTTGTCGTTAGACTCGTTAAAAAGATTAATAGCGACAAACTTGTCTTTAGACGAGAACGAGTTTCACTATCGCTAGGCTCGTTAAAACATAGCGATGGGTTTGCCCGAAGGGAAAATTATAGAACAAGCATATGTTATCCTCCTCAAGCTTGACAAAAATAAAGAGGTACTGGTCAGCAATGACTGGGGAAAAATTGGGAAGAAAACTCAAAGAATCTTTATTGGTAGCAAGTCGCTCTTGAACATGACACTTCCACTCCGTGCCCGAGTCGGGTTGGGTTGTTCCATTCACCGGTCACATTGCCATGGTCTCGCCATACCATCCACATTTGGGGTTAATGCTACCAATCCATCACATAAGTGTCGCCGACATGTTCAAGAGAAGTCATCCAGAAAGGCCACTTGTGTCCCGCCCACTACCATACATTATACTCCACTATTTCATGACCGCCACCCTGAACCATATATCATCAAATCGTTTTCACCTCCATCAAAATCATTTGCTCCGTTCCGTGTCATTGATGTGGGATTCATTAAGGCCCTCCTATGACGGATCACTTCTTGTCGACATCAGCTCATTATCCAAGAAGTTGATCTAGGAACACCCCATTCAGTTCTTTGAAGCTTGCATGCCTCAATGGCAAGTTTCTCACTTCCGGCGACAGGTTTACATCAGTGACCTTCGACCGAAAGATTTTGCGTGGTGTTCGACACCAAGTCCTTTAATCACACCACGTGAATTTTACTACAGTACCTTGAGGGTCATTATCATTATCAGTGATTCCTCTCGCGCTTGTTAACAGTTTACATCATTGACTGGTAATCAAGCGATGTCTTTCCATGTTCGACTTCAAAACATTTCTCACATGGATTGACTTGTACTTCGAGTGAAGATCGGACGAGATTGAAGACCCCGGATCTAGTTTCATCCATCGAGGCTGCGATATATATTCAGGAAAATAAAGACATTAAAATGTACAGCATTACAGCACAGATAATCATCCTACCAAAGGATGATGGCTCTATCAGAATCATCAGTCTACCATCAGACGATTGTCTGTCCTATGTACATGAAAATGAATTTATAAATCTGAGCATGGGAATGCCTACCTCAGCTAGATCATGAAAACAGTATGAAGATAATGTATTGTATTGTATCTTATTACAGGTCTCCTCCCAGAATTGAAAGAACTTCAGATCCTCCTAATAAAGCATTTCACCCGATAAACGGCCTCATACTTTAGGGGGCAACTGTTATAGAAATTTTTGTGCCTTACAGCTATAAGCATGAAATGTCCATAAACCAAGGGCTCCTAAGTCCCTAAAAGTGTTGTTCCACCCCCTAAAGGAACAAGGTCAACAAATTACAGCTTCTCCCAGAAGTTCTCCACCAGAAACTGCTCAGAATAAGTCAAATCAGGATCATTTCAGCTGCTCCACTAGCCAAGTGCGTTGCATAGCACCTAAGTCCACTAGCTAGGTGCATTGCAACGCACCTAAATGCACTACCAGGGTGCGTTGAGCGGGAAATGACAAATGGCAGTGTCATTCCGCGAGGTGGAGAGACAATGGAAGCTTCCAGAATCTTCTCCAATTACACTTGCCTCACTGAATTCGACCAAGGATGAGTAAGAGGCTCTCAGTCTCCAAGTGGAAGCAAGAACTGATAGAGAGAAGCCACTAATAAATTCATGAGCTGACTCATCCTCCTTGCATACATCTATATATGGATCCCTCATCCCAGAGATCCAGAGGCTGGAAGTTTGCACATTGTAAGGAATTGCTATTGGTTTTGAGATACATATTAGAGAATTGGGTGATCTATGCTTTGTTGGGGTTGAAGAAGGGATTTCTTTGCTGGGAGGTTGATGCTGGGTCAGGAATCATCGGTTGTAACTCCTCCTGGATCTTCTTGTATATCAATAAAACTATTTGAGTTTCTTCTCCATGCTTGTGTTTCATTGATGCTTGTTACATTTGTATGGTTAACTTAAATCTGACCTAAGTTATTTATGAATATAAACCCATGTCTTTGTATAGTTTCCTTCTTCTGTGATCTTACAGGTACTTGGTGAAGTTGGACAAGTAAGGGAGCAAGTAGCTGGAAGCTGTCAAAGAGGAGAGAGATTGGATCAAAGGACTAGCGCAAGACACAGGTTGGTTCATCCTATTTCTCTTTGTTTATAGTTCATAAAGAAGAATACAAAAGTAGTTTTCTCTGTTTGTTTCTAAGGTAGCTGTCACACCTTAGTGGGATAGAGCAGTTCTAAATAGACAATTTTCCCGATAACAGGTACCCAAGGTAATAATGTAATAATGGGATGGGCCATAGTAATAAATAAGGTGGTTAACCCATATCATGTAAGGGACCACAAGTAGTTAATAATAATGTAATGGGCCCATGGTATTAGTTGATGGTATGAGGGAACCATGGTAATGACCCATGGTATTGTATGTATGAGGCCTATATAGAGGCTAGAGACTCCAAGTCAAGGAATATAGTGAAGGATTATTGTATGAACAGGCATATGGCTTGTGGAGTGTTCTCCTTCCTTAAGGAGTGAATGTATGGTGTTGCCCTACCTTAAGGGTTTGATCTATAAAGAATCATTTCATATTATTTCTGGGTTTATTTGCATTATCTTATATTTTCATATCAGATATATAATATTTCCGGGTTAGATTTATAACAAGTGGTATCAAAGCTATAACATGTGTTGGTTGATTGCTTTGTTAACATGTATGTTTTCAACTTGAGAATGTTGATCATTTGTACATGCATGAGTGTCGACTTGTGTGGTCGATTGATTGTTACATGTATGTTATATCGAATTGGAAGAGTTGATTTTGTCTCCAAAGATGAAAGGGAGATGTGACGAATTGTTTCATGAGAATGTGGAATTCTTGTTGTAAATCGTTAAGTTGTTGTACATGCTTTTGCTTGACTTGAAAGTCAGTTGTTTTAAGAAGCATGTTTTTTCAACTTGTGTTTAGTCGATGGTTTATACACCAAGATGTAAGAGTACATGGCGATGTTCACATGATGTGACATTTGTTTCTTTGAAGAAGCAAAAGGAAGAGGTCATCAAGTTATATTCTTGCATGAGTGTTTTTCAAGGTTAATGGTGTTTCTTGTGAAAAGATATCGCATGATTTTGGAAGGTCCACGCTTGAGAAGCATGTTAATACTAGAGGATGATGTAATCAAGAAGCGAAAGTGGACAAAATTGCCAAAAAAAATTACAACCATTGTAGACCATTTGATGTGTTGACGCCAAGAAGCGAAAGAGATGTTGAATGCATTCTTCCATATGTGGAATTTGGAATCGTGGAGGTAAAAGAATGGTCATTTTTTTTCTTGTTATTACTGATATTAGAACTCATTGTTGTAGTTCACTTAGATGGGCTTAACTTGAAAAAGTGTTTTCCAAGGAGAAGCTTTCATCGAATGCATGTGTTGCAAAGGAGGAACATGATTCTCAGTGGGAAGGCCATCAGTCAGCTTTCCAAGCACCGAGGGATCGCTTTGGTACAGCAAGGTGTTTAATCAACAAGCAGCCAACAAGTGTTGGATTGGGTCAGCAACAAAAGGAGAACATTGGTTGAAGTGCCAAGCCATTTGCAAGGCAAGGCATGTTAGTGAACCCAAGTGGTTGTCATGGAGATTTTTCCAAGTAGAATAAATTGATAGAACTTGGGAAGGAGAAGAGTATTCATCTCTCATTAGATAACCAACTTTTGTGGGTCCAAAATCCTGTCAGTGGGAAGGAGTGATCAGAATCTAGATTAGGGGCAAAAATTTGCTCAAAAATAAAAAACTGGAAATCACTCAAAAACAGAACGACCGCGTTCGTCTTGGAAATACGATCCCAACACAATTTGTTTCACTCAAAACAAAGCTCGTATGAGAAAGATAAAGACTTCTGTTCGTTTTGTCAAACATGCAAAATTTTGGGTACAAGCCTCACTGGGATGCTGACTAGGCATCCGTATAGCCCAGTCAGCAAAAAGAATATTCTAAGGAATATTCCTTGGAATATTCTCGAAATATTCCCAAAATATTCCCACAGGTGGCTCAATCAGATTGTGACAAGTGTCGGCATATTATTGGTCAAGTGCATTTGAGGTGGACCAATGAGAGGCTGACACATGGCAAGCCTGGAGGCCACCACGTGCCCTCTCAAAGGTCGGGTAAAATTATTTGGAAGGTCGGCAGAGTCGAACCTATGACCTTGCCCACACAAGCCCCATGCCTTACCGCTATGCCGCAACGATGTTACTTAACATACATGGAGCGCAGTTTTCATTTAAAGAGATTAAATGTGGTGGTTGGGGAAAGAGAGGGCCAACCCCCTCCGCATGTGACCAACTTTGTAATCAGAGGCCACCGCTAATACTAACCACGCGTTTAACATGCTAAATGGATATTAGCGCTAATTGAACAAGCTTATCCCCTAATTAATTGCGGATTTAGTTGGTGGCGATTTTGGCAAGTCCGACAAATCCAGCTCTGCTCCATTTTTGGCGGGGTTAATTGGAGTTTCTCTAGATTTGGTGGAGTTCTCCTAGGGAAAACTGAAGAGACCATAACTTTTTCTAAATTCAACCAATTTTGGCTTAGAAAGAGTCATTCCTAGATGATTTGGATGCTCTGAACACATTGGAACAAGTTGCAGAGGCAGAAAGGTACTTTTGTATGTGATTTTGCTACATTGAATTTTAAGGAAGCCTAGGGCGACCAGGAGAGGAGGTCAAGCCTAGATCAGCTGAAATCTAATTGCAGAGCTTGGAAAGTCATTTTTTAGGTTTTTGGGTCTTCTAAATCCAATGGAGTAGGTTGAAAAGCCACTGGAGCATTGCAAGTGCATGTAATCAAAGAATTGACCATTAATCCAAAGCGGGGCTAGACATTGAAGCAGGTGCAAGGAGATGTAGCCCAAGAGGGATGAACTCCTTTATCAACTTTGTGTTATGAGTTGTTTTGTTTTACTTCTCTACATTTTATTTGTTGTATATGTGTTTTAAACTGCTAATTAATCTCATAAATTTCTCATAAAAGACACTCAACACTTGACGCATAATTCCTCATATTTTGGTTAATTTGAGACGATCCTAATCACATTTCTTTTATTTGATAAGGGAGTTTGCATAACATTAACAATTTTTCCCAAAATTCAGATAAGCCATGAAGTCAAACCATGCCAATATCTTGGATATGGTCTAGTGAGTGTTGTGAAACCTGCCACGAAAAATAACATGGTTGCGGGATTTCCATATCTCCCAAATCACTAGTAGAGGGATGTAGGGTCTTATTCCCCTTCCCGACAGTCCCCATATGTGAAGTTGTGTATAGGAAGCCCATAATGTGTGAGGATCTGAGACCATACCTGAGATGCAAACCTACAAAGAAAAAATAGATGACACACATTTTCAATATCAAGACCACAAAGAGAACATCTACCAGGGCCCTCGTAACCTCTTTTGCAGAGGTTGTCCCAGGTCAAGATTTTGTTTTTCCAGGCAAGCCATGCAAAAGAGTGATCTTAAGGGGCACTTTAATGCGCTAGATAGCCTCAAACCATGATTTTGTGAGGGCCCCCAATTGATGTCGAGTGATAAAATCATAGTTATCTGCAACAACAATCGATCCATTTTGGGTGATGCCATCCCATGTAATGTAGTCTCCCTCTAGATTCCCACATAATCTCGCTTGCATGAGGTTTCGAATGTATTGGTTCCATTGAATCCCTGGAATCCAATCTAAGATGCTGACTTCCAAGTAGGGATATTACCTTTCCAGCTGTGTATAGTCTGGTCGAGGTGAAAGAAGCCCTTGTGCTGAAGGGCCACCACTGTGTCATGTGACAGCTGTGTGGATGCATGTAAACCAACAACCTGATCAAAACCAATAACAATCTTGTTTCCCCTACCAAAATTCCATTGCACCCATAGTAGAAACCATGGTAATATCTGTTGGAAGCTTGTCCAGATGTAGGACCCCCGCTTGATACCAATTTGTTGAAGTTTTATCCAAAATGTGATATGTTTGTGTCTCATGTATTTTCCAGCAATGATGTGACCCCAGATACCACCACTGAAAAGAGCTCGCCAAAAAGACTTCATGAGTAGTGAGCATCCAAACACCTTAATGTCCAATATACCCCATCCATCAGAGTATTTGGGTTTAGTGATGGAATCCCATGTAGTGAGATGATATTTACTATCCGACCTAGATCCCGACCACATGAAATGGGAAAGTTGAGATTTAATCTGAGAGCAAATGTGAGCAGGAAAAACAAAGAGATGCATCCAGTAAATCGCAAGTTGTTGCAAAACAGATTTCACAAGCGTCCACCTACCTCCCAGAGATAAGTAGCGATTCATCCAAACCCCTAGTTTTTTGTCAAATTTCGACAGCAACCACATCCAATCCTCCCTTTTGTAGCGGGTTGGTTTCAGTTTGAAACCCAAGTATGTAAAGCCATCCTGCAATAGTCTTGTTCCCATGACAAACCAGTCTGGTGCTATATGTGTAATGTCAGTGGGATTACCATTCGAAAAATATAAGCAGGATTTCATACCATTGAGGAAGAGGCCCAAAGCCCATCCATATCTCTAGAAAATATGGTGAAGAGTCACCCATTGATCCCGCAATATCATGCCAAAATTCAGGATGTCATCAACAAAGAATAGATGCGTGACAATAACCTGAGTAGTCATCCTCAAACCTTGAAATGTGCCCAAGTCCCTAGCCGAAGATATCTTCCTGCTAAAACCATCCATTACCATAATGAAAAGTAAGGGAGATAAAGAGCATCCCTGACGGAGACCCCTGTGAGCCCAGAAAAAATCAATGGGATATCCATTTATAATGAAAACGATCCAAATGTTTGTAACACACACCATGATCCACTCAACATTCCAAATCTCCAAGCCAATCTTAGTCAGAATGATTCGAAGCAGCCCCTAGTCTACACAATCATATGCTCTTTTTAGATCTATCTTCATCACAACAACTTCAGTCCTTTTTGTCTGAATTGTGTGTATACACTCCTGGGAAATTGCAATGGCATCATGAATGGATCTACCATGAAGGAAGTCAAATTTCTCATTCGATATAAAGGCAAAGAGTGTGCCTTTGATTCTTTCTGCTATCACCTTCGAAATAATATTATATATAACATTACACAGAGATATAGGCCTGAAGTTTGAAAAAGACTCAGGGACACTAACCTTTAGGATGAGGGCGATGAAAGTGGATTTTATAGAGCCCAATATGTGGTGCTCCATCTGAGATTCTTCCACCAAGTCCAGAATAGCAACCCCCATGAGGTCAAAAAAGTATATGAAGAGTTCTATAGTCCAACCATCTGGACCTGGGCATCTATCCTTTGCGAAGGATTTTAATACAGAGAGAATCTCATCCAAAGTGATAGGCCGATATAGATGTTCGTTAGAATCTTGATCAAACATAACTGGGAAATCTTCGACTGCCCACAACTGGTCCTCAATATGAGCATCAAAGTTAGCCATATAAAGTCCACCAAAGAATCTCACCGCTTCTTTTCGTATATCACCATCTGAAAATTTATAAGTGCCATCCTCTCCCTTGATGCCCCATATTGCATTAGTATTGCATCTCTGGTTTGAAAATTTATGGAAGAATTTTGTATTTCGATCACTAGCCTGTATCCATATGGTGCGACTCTTTAATCGCCATGATTGTTTCTGAATTATATTAATGGATTTCAGAGAAGGATGTCCCCCCAGAAAACAAACAGATAGAATTTGAATCTTTGCAACAATGGCTTTAAGTTCGGCACCTAGGAGGGCCTTTTTCCTACGCTCCCAAATTCAAACCTGACTCTTTAGAGTGGATAGTTGTGTAGAAATGAACTCCATCGTCGATTGTCTCGAAGACCTACAACTAGAGGCCCATGTATCCCTTACCACATTTATGAAGTCTGCATCCTCCAACCATATCCTATTGAACTTAAAAGGGATCCCCTGCTACTTTTCCTCCTGCCACCACTGCAAGATAATAGGGCAATGGTTCGAGATGAAGGAATCCACCACCTGTGACCAAAGATTTCCCAAAGACTCAACTAGGCTCTGATGGACCATGA